>JAWQFJ010017533.1:42500-72500 GCA_034096865.1 Theodoxus fluviatilis
GGGACCCTATACCAGCGGTCGAATCACAAAAGACAAAAAGAAGAAAACGAGGATAGTTCCTCTCAAATTGGGCGCATGGAATGTGCGCACACTCCTGGACAGAGACGATGCAGACAGACCACAGAGGAGAACAGCCCTGATTGGTAAAGAACTCGCCAGATACGGCATCGACATCGCAGCCCTGAGCGAGACCAGGTTCGCGGGAGAAGGAGAGCTCTGCGAAAGAGGCTCTGGTTACACATTCTTCTGGAGTGGCAGACCTAGCGAGGAGCGGCGTGAAGCTGGCGTTGGCTTTGCAGTTAGGACAACTCTTGTCAGTAAGTTGGCTGGACTTCCCAAGGGAGTGAACGACAGGCTCATGACCCTAAAACTCCCACTGATGGCTGGAAGGAAGCATCTCACCATCATCAGTGCCTACGCCCCAACCATGACCAACCCAGATGAAGTGAAGGCAAAGTTTTACGAAGATCTTCACACTGTCATTGTCGATGTTCCAAAGGCGGACAAACTCATCTTGCTAGGTGACTTCAACGCAAGAGTTGGCAAGGACAACGTTGCCTGGGAAGGAGTCCTTGGACATCACGGAGTGGGCCACTGCAACAGCAACGGTCTTCTCTTGCTCCAGACCTGCGCTGAGCATGAACTGCTAATCACCAACACGATCTTCCGCCTACCTACCCGTAACCGGACATCATGGATGCACCCCCGCTCAAAGCACTGGCATCTTATTGACTACATCATCGTGAGGAAGAGGGACAGGCAGGATGTACGAGTGACCAAGTCCATGTGCGGCGCTGAATGCTGGACAGACCACCGCCTCATTATCTCCAAGATCAACATCCGCATTCAGCCTAAACGACGCCCTCAAGGGGAAAAGGCCCCCAAACGGCTGAATGTTGCCAAGCTGAGGACCGCCAGCTGCAAGCAGTCCTTTGCGGATGCTCTGGAAGAGCGCTTGAAATCTTTAAACGGGGTCAAGCAGGGCTGCGTCCTGGCACCAACACTGTTTAGCCTAATGTTTTCCGCCATGCTGTCAGAGGCCTTCAGAGACGAGGACGTTGGTGTCAACCTGAGGTACCGCACAGACGGCAAACTGTTCAACCTGCGGAGGCTCCAGGCAAAAAACAAGGTTATGACAGACATCATCAGGGATCTGCTGTTTGCCGATGACTGTGCCCTCAACGCTGTCTCAGAAGCTGACATGCAACGAAACGTTAATCTGTTCTCCAGCGCCTGCACAAACTTTGGTCTGACGATCAGTACAAAGAAGACTGAAGTCCTCCATCAGCCCGCGCCTGGAAAGCCCTACGTTGAGCCCAACATCACTGTCAACGGCCAGAGACTAAACACAGTGAACCGTTTCACATACCTAGGCAGCACACTGTCTCAGAATGCTACCATCGATGACGAAGTAAACATTAGAATTGCCAGAGCCAGCTCCACTTTTGGCAGGTTATATCCAAATGTCTGGAACAGAAGAGGCATTACCACTCAGACCAAGCTGAAAGTATACAGGGCAGTGGTGCTCCCCACACTGCTATATGCATGTGAAACGTGGACTGTCTATCAACGCCATGCTAGAAAACTGAACCACTTTCACACAACAAGCCTCAGGAAGATCCTCGGCATAAAATGGCAGGACAAAATTCCAGACACAGTGGTACTGACCAAAGCAGGTCTCCCCAGCATCTTCACCCTCCTGATGCAGTCACAGCTTCGCTGGGCAGGGCACGTAGTCCGGATGCCAGACGAGAGACTGCCAAAGAGACTCTTCTATGGCGAGCTCCAGCATGGCCAGCGGTCCCACGGTGGGCAAAAGAAGCGCTTCAAAGACACCCTGAAAGCTTCACTGAAAGCTTTTGCCATCAATCCAGACACGTGGGAACGGGCTGCAATGGACCGATCCACCTGGCGCTCTTCCATCCACAAAGGTGCCAAGACATGCGAGGCAAACAGGATCACTGCCGCAGAAAAGAAGAGGCAAGCCCGCAAGGCCCATGCTGTCAACCCCCCTGGAGACGTCCCACTTGTCCCATGTCCCTTCTGTTCCCGAACCTTCCGTGCCAGGATCGGCCTCGTTAGCCATCTGCGCGCACACAGACAGAACCAGTCCCAGCAACCCCCCGGATGACTAGAGTGGTCCTCGTCGACTCGACGGACGAACAACATATGTGTGTGTGTGCGTTTGTATGTGTGTATGTGTATGTGTGTGTTTGTATGTGTGTGTATGTATGTGTGTGTGTGTGTGTATGTGTGTGTGTGTGTGTGCATGTGTTTGTATGTGTGTGTATGTGTGTGTATGTATGTGTGTGGGTGTGTGCGTGAGTGTATGTGTGTGTGTATGTGTGTGTGTATGTATGTGTGTATGTATGTGTGTGTGTGTGTGCGCGTGTGTATGTATGTGTGTGCCTTTGAGAGGCTGCATTACTCCTGCCTTGACTGATTGACTTTAGCTTTGCTGTTCTCCACCAAGCAAGTGTTGACAAACTTGTTGGGTGTGTTTACAGAAAATAGTCAGCAGAATAAAGGTATACTATCGATATTATGAGTATTTTCTGTCAACATGTCTGAAATTCAAACTTCCCCCTAGTTGTATTTGATTGCTGAGGCAGTGACTGCATAAAAACCGCTGGCGCTGAACCTCCAGGTTTTGGCATTAAAAAAACTAAACAAAAAAAGAAAAAGATCGGGTTCGAACCCGCAACCTCTCACATGTACAACAACGGGTGGGGTGGCTCTCTCTCTCTCTCTCTCTCTCTCGAATACCATACACACATTAACAAAAAAAAGCTTCTGTGCTGATTCGAACCCGTATGCGCATCCCCTACAACCAAGCATGTCCCAGCGACAAAATATATTCGAAGCGCTACTGAGTGAGCTAATCCATAAAGCTGTGAGGACCTCCAGTAAACCTGGAGGGATAAAAAATCCTTCTTTCTCCTTCACCAATGTCCAATCTCCTCGAAATTACGTCACGTTATTCGCCGTCAAATGATCACGTCACACATGTATGCCAAAACTTCCCTTGAGTTGGGACAGAGTTCCGTCCCTTGCCTTTTTTGCAACATCAAAACGTAAAACCTCGATTCTGAAAATTTGATACATTCAATCGGACCTAACTTCCAGTAAGTGTGCAAAATGTCAAGGAAATCCGTCCAGTAGTTTTTGAGATATCAACCGTTAAGTCGGGACTGACAGACACACAGACACACACACACACACACACACACACACACACACACACACACACACACACACACACACACACACACACACACACACACACACACACAGACAGACAGACAGACAGACAGATAAAGCTGTGAGGACCTCCAGTAAACCTGGAGGGATAATGTAAATGTATGAGATAGATTGATTGTGTAATGTGTTGATGATGATTTGTGGGTGGATTTTTGAACCTGAAAATCCAGCACTCACAGTGAGCCTAGGTTTTAGTGGGCTCATTCTGACCTGCACTGGCTGCAGTCACGAAAGAATTGTTTGCATTGTTTTTATAGTGCATTTCCTTTAGAAAAGAAATGAAACCAGCTCTCCTAATACTATTCTAGTGTGATTTGCTTGAAAAAAGAATTCCTCCAGAGTATATCAGATTTGGACAAAGAAACCATGATTGAGTTGTTCCTTTGTATTCATATTTCTCTCAGGCTTTATCTGTGTAGCCTCTGGTGAAGCAGGATGGGAATGGGTGCCCGATGCCTCAGTGACTGCCTTGACTGCTGCAGACATCCCCTCTGCCCAGTGCAGAGCTGGACACACTGCTGCTGGAGGTGCTGTGTCTGAGGGTGGCCACTCTGGCCAAACTGGGGGACTTTGACAAGGCCCTGGCACTCGCAGAGAAGTATGAGACGCTGCCACCCACGGCATGGACCCACACCCAGACTCTCACCTTCCAGCTGGCGAAGCTCAAGTCCTGCAGACTGGAGCTTGGCCTGGCCGTGGTCATGAAGAAAAGCTTCAGGGATGGGCGGAGGCTTTTCACCAGCTACACCAAGCACAAGGACGAGTTTGCCAGCCAGGATGACAGCTCCGGCTTGGACTTGAATTCCACCTCGGAGTCCAAGACTGTGGAGGAACCAGAGGACTCCTCTCCACCCATCTCTGACAAAGTAAGCATCGAGCCCAAGACTACAGGAAGGAAAAGAGGAGGCAGAGGTCGAGCTAAAAAAGCCGATACGGAAAACCTGGAGAATGAGATTGCCAAAGATCTGGCATCCCCACCCACCAGCAAGCCCGGCAGGCAGACAAAGGGAAAATCTCAGAGGGGAAGAAAGAAGGTCCTTCAACCCATCCAGATCATAGCAGAGGAGGGAGATGATGACCAGCAGAACGATCTGTCTGATTCAGCAGACCCATTCACAGAGGATGACGTCAGGACTCAAGACGCTGCTAGTGATGATGTACGGCCATCCAGCAGCACAGGAAGTGCCATGTCCTCCCCAGGGAGCATCATCGGCCCGAGTCCTCCTCCTGTCCTGCCCGTCTTCAAGTCCTGTGGCAGGGGGAGAAAGCCCAGAGGCAAGTCAGGCAGACAGGAGACAGCCATGGCTACAGCAGATCCCGTTGCTGAGGGGTCTGGGGAATGCCACGCCTGCAGTGCAGAATCTTCAGCCAAGACGGGCAAGGGCCGTGGCAGGCAGAGACAGCCCACTGCCGGCACCCTTCCCCACACCTGCTGCAGAGGTGACAAACAGCAATCAGAGCAGGGAGATGCTGGCAGCGGCAACACAGAAAAGCTGTCCCCAGTAGATGAAGAACATTCAACAGAGCAGGAAGTCTTGCGACATCCAGACGTCTTCGAGTTTGATGAGGCAGACACGGAGGACACCAAACCGACGAAGAAGACGGCAAAGTCCAGGAAACCAAGAGCAGGTAAAGCCAGCAGTGGCACAGGACGATCTGCACGGCAACCCAGGGCTAAGAAGCCAGAAGTGGCCCGCAGCACCTCCCTGATGCTGCCTTTCCACACGCCTCCCACCACCCCCTTGTGGGACTGCAGGGAACCCGAATCCGTCCAGCCTGCCTCCCTGCCTGCAAGTCCCTCCTCTCCATCCTCCCCTGACTCTGGGGGTTCTCCCTCCCTGCCCTGCCCTGGACAGAGGCTGCTGGCGCCCAAGTCCAGAGAGGAGGAGGAGGACTGTGCATCTCTTGAACCAGGTGCATCCTCTGGTGAAGAGGAGGCCATTGAGATTCCAAGAATTGTGCATGAGGACGACACCAGTCAGGACCTGGACTTCCACTTCAACGACCAAGAGGATGTTGTCAGTAAGGAAAAGGACTACAGCTGTGACAGTATCTCTGCTAGAGGTAAGTAAAGTAGCTGTTCTGATGTAGCCTTGGATGCACTTAAGTCACTTGGGGTTCCATCTAATCTCTCACAGACTTCTTCAGTGAAAATCACCCGTCAACATGATTGTGTCCATTATAAATGACCCTGCGATGTATGTGGTATATGTGTAGCTGTGGTAATAGTAGTAGCAGTAGTAGAAACTTGACAGTGTTCTACTTTACTCCAAAACTATCTGTTCAGGAGCTGGGCACACGAAGCACTTGCTAGCACTCACCCTCCTGAACAGGCTGATGCAGACATGCCAATGGACAAAACTCTTACATAGCTTTCGAGGCAGCTGGTTGGCTGGTGGATGATATACATGTAGATGTAGAGATGATCCATCCTTGAGCAAGGGTCCATGCTAGAACTGCTTCTCCCCCACCTGGAAGCAAATTGGGCACAAGTGAGCGCACATTCCAGTGTAGCTTGCTCTTGCTGCAGCAGTGTAGCAGCACTGGATTTTAGTTTCCCTGAGGAGTGCTACTTGAGTATTTGTGAGGGTCTGGTTGCCTGCCTATTTGTCTTGTCTGCCTTTCGGTCCTTCCATACATCCATCCATCCATCCACCTCTCCATCCATCCATTTATCCATCTTTCCATTCATCCATCCATCAATCCATTCATCTTTCTGTCCATCTATCCATCTGTCCATCCATCCATCCGTCTGTCCGTCCGTCTGTCCATCAATCCATCCATCTATCTGTCCATTCATCTATCCATCAATCAATTCATCTTTCTGTCCATCCATCTGTCCATCCATCCATCCATATATCTATCTATCCATCCATCTTTCCTTCCATCCATCCTTCCTTCCATCCATTTTTCCATCCATCCTTCCATCCATCCATTCATCCATTCATCCATTCATCCATCTAACCATCCCATTCTTCCTTCCCTCTGTTCCTCCATCCTTCCATCTATCCAAATGCTTGTCTGTCAGACAGCCCACCTGTTTATAGACTGCCGGGTGCCAGCAGCGGCTCAGGTCTGTGGCTGTCCCAGTGATGAGGGGATGAAACTTTTTGTTCTCTTCTCGAGGGGATGAAACTTTTTGTTCTCTTCTCGAGGGGATGAAACTTTTTGTTCTCTTCTCGAGGGGATGAAACTTTTTGTTCTCTTCTCGAGGGGATGAAACTTGTTTTTCTCTTCTTGAGGGGATGAAACTTTTTTTCTCTTCTCGAGGGGATGAAGCTTGAGGCAATTAGACATGCATTGGAGCTAACTAATGCCCTGCACGCCTGGCACTCTGTACTGCAGCATTCCGCTTTTTGCCACCGCAGGCAACAGGGAGCTGCGACTGGGCCCCCAGGAGAGAGAGGTGCTGGAGGAGGTGTGGGAGCGGGTGCGCCACTTTCCCCCCAGTCTGCTGTACCGCCAGACTTGCAGACTGCTGGCACTGAGCCACCTGCAGGCTGGCCACGCCGCGGAGGCAGCCTTCTTCCTGGCGGAGTCTGCTGCCGTCACCCTGCGCCATCGCCATCTCTTCCAAATCAACCGCCGCACCAGGTAATGACAGTGGTAGTAGTGATTATAGAAGGAGCAGTAGTAGTAATAGCAGTAGTAATGGCAGTGATGGTGGTGGTAGCAGCAGGAATAGCAGTGGTGGTAGTGGTGACTATAGAAGGAGCAGTAGTAGTAATAGCAGTAGTAATGGCAGTGATGGTAGTGGTAGCAGCAGGAATAGTAGTAGTGGAAGTAGTGATTATAGAAGGAGCAGTAGTAGTAATAGCAGTAGTAATGGCAGTGATGGTGGTGGTAGCAGCAGGAATAGCAGTAGTAATGGCAGTGATGGTGGTGGTAGCAGCAGGAATAACAGTAGAGGTAGTAGTGACTATAGAAGGAGCAGTAGTAGTAATAGCAGTAGTAATGGCAGTGATGGTGGTGGTAGCAGCAGGAATAACAGTAGAGGTAGTAGTGACTATAGAAGGAGCAGTAGTAGAAATAGCAGTAGTAATAGCAGTGGTGGTAGTACTGTTATGATTCATTGTTGTACTTGTCATAAATGAAGCAGCACTAAGGGTATATAAAAGCAAAAGGCTTTGAAACAAAAATACCTTTCCTTGCAGTGGCAGACGGTCACAAGAAGCAACTAGTGTCTTGGGTTGCTTTTCCATATGAGTTTGAATGTTTGCTATGCCAAGTATAGTTTAAATGTTTCTAAGTCTTTTGTTTTCATTTGCTTTGCTGTCACTTTTCAAACATAAATGTTGAACCCGTACCTAGCCAAATAAGGCTGCTAGGCCACAATGAACATTTGGTTATTCATTCATTCATTCATTCATTCATTCATTCATTCATTCATTCATTCATTCATTCATTCATTCATTCATTCATTCATTCATTCATTCATTCATTCATTCATTCGTTCGTTCATTCATTCATTTATTCATTCATTCATTTATTCATTCATTCATTCATTTATTCATTCATTCACTTGCTTAGACAGACCTTTGATTACTTGATCTACTATCAATGATAATAGTAATAGTATTCCTAGTAGTAGTAGTGGTTATTATCATCATCAACACCATCTGCAATGTATTTGTTTTCTCTCCAAGGTTTCTATCAGTATGGAATTTCTTTTTTAAAAATGAGAGAGATACATTTTCCACCATAAGTACCAGAGTGGCTTTTATCATGGTGCTACTGACCACTGTCCATTACTGCTGCCCACAGGCGAGTGACGGAGAAGCACAGACCCAAGGGCTCCAAGGAGACAGATGCAGGCAGGAAGGGGAGGGGCGGGGGGCGGGCCGCAGAAACCCCACGCCCCCAGGGGAGGGAGGACAGAGGGGGGGAGGGGGAGACCCTGGATCACCTGACCAGGGTGCGATCCCAGCTCCTCTTCAACAAGGTGCCCGCCGACCTGCCTTCCTTCCTGTCCGCCATTCCTGATGGTGAGTTTGCTCCCAGCAGTGGTCAAGTGCCATAGAGACTGTTCTAGAGTGCTCTTGAGTTTCCTAGTTTAGATAATTTGTAACATGAGTGTGAGTTAAGGTGTAAAGATGAGATAATGCTACAGTAATATTTCATTCAGCCTTCATGGAAATTTATATACATGTATATTGTTCATAAGTACACTGTCTAGAAAATAGTAGGAAACAAAATGGTCAATACATGTCATTCTAAAAAGGAACGCAAAAGCAACACTGTCTAGAAAACAAAGAGTAAATAAAGGCTATAACAGCCAGACAATCCTATGTCTGTTTTATTTTAGAGAGTCAGAGCTTCCTATAGTAAAGAATAGTGGAACAGCTGTTCTCATCTTCGGCAATAAGAATATACTGCTCTGACAGTTGTGCCTGTTGTGGAACTTGTAGCAGGTGGGACGGGTTCAGTAAAATTTCATGGACTTTGATTGGTGTTAGGCCTTGTTGATGCTGATGGAAAGCCTGTCATATCCATCCATCCACTCATCCATCTATCTTTCTGTGTATCCATCCATCCACTCATCCATCTATCTTTCTGTGTATCCATCCGTGCGTAAAGTCAAATCATGACTCTCTTGTGTGGCTATTTTGCATGGAAATGTAAAACTTTCCATAATGGTAGTTTTACATCCTCATTGTATTTTTTAAAATTAATATTGCCAAGATAGTCCATTGAACTTCAAACCTTGAAAAGAAATATTGTATGACTATGAGGTCTTGAGAGAGAGAGGGGGGGGGGGGGGGGAATATTCATGTGTTGCTTGAATTTGAAAGATACTTAAAAACATATCAGTCATAAATAATTTCTGCAATATGGAGGTGATTATAGATGACAAAGAATCTTACATATGATGTGGGAGTGGTTTGAACACTTCTATTGGTCTTGCTGTCTTCAAAGGCGTCCCACTCTGCTCGTTTTCACATAGAACTGTAAACAGCATTCGTGTCATCTAACAGTCCAAGTGTGGCTGAGTGACCAGTGCCAATTGTGACCGTTGCAGAGTGGACAGTCTGCCAGATCTCAGTGGTCAGCTTGCCTGCAGGGGCATTCCACCAGATGCTGCTCACCATCTTTGACAAGATGCCACTGACTGTGACTCTGCCTGCCTTTGATGACCAGATGGTAGGTTGTCTGTGTGTTGTGTTGTTGGTGCTGTTGATAACTTCTTCTCTGGCAACAAGCACATGAATGCCATTGCTGCGAAAGGAGAGGTTTCATATTGATGAATTTCTTGGGTGAGGTTTTTTTGTATTGTGCATTGCATTGAAATGAGGACTCCGATTGTCATATTTTGTTTTCATGGTTAACGTGGCATCTTTTTTGGCAACCTAATGAGTCTGTGCTTTTCCAGAAAGTCTTTGTTTACTATTTTGGATGGGTATTCCCCCCTTTTTCCCCCCAGGGCTGTGACATCCTGAAGGAGTTCAACTCCCATCAAGAACAGAACCTGGCAAGCCTGCAGCTTACAGACTGCAAAACCTGGCACTGCACGCGGCGCATGATGGACAAGCGTTTGATGGTGGGCCTACTCCTCCCTCCCACAGGTTTCTTTGCTTTCATGTAGGGCCAGAGAGAGAAATGTTGCAATAGAGAGAACGAATGGGCTTGGCATGATAAGGACAAGAGATCAATAAAAGTACAGAGGTGAAGTAGATGTTTCAAAAAACATGCTTGTTTGCAGATTTGGGACATGCCTGACATAACCTGTTTTTCTCTCTCTCCCCCCCCCCCCCCCCCCCCCCCCCCCCATCCCAACCCAACTCCCCTACTCCCCACTCCAACCCCACCTCCCCCCAACACACACACACACACACACACACACACACACACCCTCCACCCCAACCCACCCACCCGCCCTTTTTTTTAAATGGTGTGTATTTATGTGTGTGTGGGTGTGTGAGTGTTTTGTCTCTCATAGTGGATGTGTCATTTTACACTGTTTTGTACTGTTGTGTCATGTCACACTGTTGTGTGTTGTTACAGGCATTATTGAGGGTCAAACTGGGAGTGTTCAAGTTGTGTTATGTCACAGTCCCAAATCATGTCACACTGTTACACTGTCAAGCTGTGGTGTTACAGGATTTACTGGAGGACATGTAGTGGGAGTGTTGTGTTGTTGTGTCATGTCACAGCCTTGTATCATGTAACACTGTTATGTCATGTCACTGTCTTACCTCATGTCACACTGTCAAGTTGTGCTGTTACAGACTTTACTGGAGGACATGCAGTGGGGTTGCTGTGTCAAATCACACTGTGACACCATGTCACACTGTGACACCATGTCACATTGTTATGCCATGTCACACTGCTATGTGCTGTTACAGACGTTACTGGAGGACATGCAGTGGGAGTGTTCAAGTTGGGTTGTGTCACAGTCTTATGTCACACTGTTATACCATGTCAAACTGTTACACCATGTCATTCTACTGAGACATCATGTCATACTGTGACATCATGTTACATTGCTATGCCATGTCACACTGCTGTGTGCTGTTACAGACATTACTGGAGGACATGCAGTGGGAGTGGCTGGGGCCCTACAGAGCTCTGCTCCAAGGTTTCCCTGGCAACCTCCAGCCTCTGAAGCAGGCTGCATCCTCCATCCAGAAAGCTCTCTCCAAGGCTGGGGGAAGGGAGGTTCCTCCATGCACTGTCATGGTCAGCAGAACTTTTTCTGGTCACTTGTAGACTTTCTGTTTTGATTTACTGCAGCAAGAGACAGATTTTGGATGGCAAATCTAACTTGTGGTACAGACATTTTGGGGTTTTGAATTTCTGTTTGCTTAAACACCAGAGAATTAATACGCACCCTGACAGATTTAAACACAACTACTGTGCAGCATTGCCTAATTTTAAAAAAGTTTTGACCATTAACATGTACCTTGTTTTATTTTGTTTCTGAATATGAGGAGTAAGGATATTTTTTTCCATCCATGCACAAAAATAATTCCCCAAAAAATGTTCCACTTCTCAAGAAAAAAGACAAGAAAATCAAAGGTTACTGTTTGTCTACTGCAGAGGCTGCTGATGCTAGCCGCATCACTTAGCCAGGCACAGGGCTCGGCAGACTCTCTGGAGAAGTGTGTAGTGGAAATACTCAGGCTGACAGGCCCGGAGGCTGGCTCGGTTGCTGCCAGGGTTGCCGACCTGCTGCTGCAGAACTGCAAGGGGCTGTCCAGAAGTGAGCCTGACCTCCCTGTGGTCCTGATTCTGGATGAGGTGGGTGTCCAGTGTCTTGTTCGGTGATCTCAGCATAGGCATGGCCTCACGTGGCCTTACTTGGCCTTGCTTTGCCTTACTTGGCCTTGCTTGGCCTCACTTGGCCTTGCTTGGCCTTACTTGGCCTTACTTGGCCTGCTTGGCCTTGCTTTGCCTTGCTTGGCCTTACTTGGCCGTACTTGGCCTTACTTGGCCGTACTTGGCCTCACTTGGCCTTTCTTGGCCTTACTTGGCCTCAGTTGGCCTCAGTTGGCCTTGCTTTGCCTTACATGACCTTACTTGGCCTTGCTTTGCCTTTCATGACCTTGCTTGGCCTTGCTTGGCCTTGCTTGGCCTCACTTGGCCTCACTTGGCCTTACTTGGCCTCACTTGGCCTTGCTTGGCCTTGCTTGGCCTTGCTTGGCCTTACTTGGCCTCACTTGGCCTCACTTGGCCTCACTTGGCCTTGCTTGGCCTTTCTTGGCCTTACTTGGCCTTTCTTGGCCTTTCTTGGCCTTGTTTGGCCTTACTTGGCCTTACTTGGCCTTTCTTGGCCTCACTTGGCCTCACTTGGCCTCACTTGGTCTTGCTTGGCCTTACTTGGCCTTTCTTGGCCTTACTTGGCCTTACTTGGCCTTTCTTGGCCTTTCTTGGCCTTTCTTGGCCTTGCTTGGCCTTACTTGGCCTTACTTGGCCTTTCTTGGCCTTGTTTGGCCTTGCTTGGCCTTACTTGGCCTTACTTGGCCTTTCTTGGCCTTGTTTGGCCTTGCTTGGCCTTACTTGGCCTTTCTTGGCCTTACTTGGCCTTACTTGGCCTTGATGTGGTGGTAAGACAATGTGTATTGTGTCATTTCATTGACTTCTGCTTGTTATCCAAATAGTAGTTCTCTCCTTTGTCAATGAACACCCCTGTGGGGTGGGGATAAAAGTAGACCCACAGCATCGCCCTGCCTATGTGATTCTTAAAAGGCAGATAACTGGGGAAATTGAGACGACCTCCCTCACTCTCACTAGCTCTAATGATGTTGTAATCAATGGCCCTATGTAGCCTACTGAGGCTGATAGGCTGTAAAAGTTATTTGTTATCAACAACATCATCTTCATCATCATCACCGTCATTGTCATCATCATCATCATCATCATCATCATCATCATCATCATCATCATCATCGTCATCATCCATAAATGAAACTTGAGAGAGGTGAAAAAAATTGTATGTGGGTGTTCCAAGATATAGGAACCTCAGGAACCCTTTGTGGATTTTGAAAGCAAAAAAAAAATTGTCTGGTTTGGATCCCAGATATGGGTAGTAAGTCACTGCATAAAAGCAGTACATTTATCTTTAGCTGCCTGCCTGCTTTTAACTTGCAGCGCGTGCAACACCTGCCCTGGGAAAGCATCCCTGGACTGCGAGACAGCCAGGTGACGCGGACGCCGTCGCTGTACTTCCTGCACCACCTGCTGCAGCAGCAGCGCCTGGCCTCCTCTGCCCTGACCTCTGACCCTGCCGCCTCCTTCTGTGTGGCACGTCCCCTGGAGCGCGTCTTCTATGTGCTTGACCCTGAGAAGAATCTGCCTGACACGCACAAAACTTTCCTGTCCCAGTTCCAGCAGTGAGTGGGCTGTCTCTTGAGTGTGGGCGTGGACGATATGCCGTTAGATGTTAGGTATTGAAGATGTGGTATTGGATTGATAAGGCAGTAGTCGGTATGTCTGTTTGAGTGATGATGTAATGTCAACAGGACAATATTCTCAAAGGATAATATATTTTGTCTGGAACGAATAATATGTCAATGGAATGATGTCAGTGTCATGTTGCTGTCTGTATTGAAAGGGAACCCAAATAAGGCCAAGATTTCATCTGCAGTGTGTTTTGCTTTTGTGAAATGAAGATTTATTTTCACTTGCAAATATGTAAGGGGAGAGTAAGTTTGTGGGAAGTGTCAATATATCTGTCAAAGAATGGGAATAACATGAACTCTCCCCTCTGAATTATACATCTTTTTGAGTTTTTAGTGACTATTGAGCATGTGCTGAATACCTCTATGGAATGACCATCCATTCCATCTTAGACCCACAGATCATTCTGAAGTGCCTCATTGTGCATCATGTGTGTTGCCATTGCAGACAGAAGGGCTGGGAAGGCATAGTCCAGGAGCCACCATCCAAAATGGCCTTCAGCCAGGCACTCTCAAACTATGACCTGTTCATGTGAGTCTCAGTTGAATGTTCTCTTAACTGTCTCTCTTCTCTGTCCTTACACAGTGAAATGTGGGAGAAAAATGGCAGTGATGGAGAAGGCAATCATAGCATCAGACCACATTGTATAATCATGGCAGTGAGAGCTTCCTAGATTTTTGTCTGGTTGAGCATAGAGCTCAAGGAACATAGAATGGGGAATGGAAAGCTGTGAATGTATGACTGAAAACAAGGTCTAGACTGAGGGAATGAAGTTCAAGTTTTGAGGCTTGGACGTTGGAGGGGGAGAAATGCATGGAGTTGTAAATTGCAGCAGCTGTGCATCCTCAATGATAGACTGCACTGTGGGGATTGCAGCACAACTAATGGCTAATCCCCTCAATGAATGGCAAAATAGACATCTTGCTCCACAGAGCTCGGAGAAATAACTGCAGCACAACTAATGGCTAATCCCCTCAATGAATGGCGAAATAGACATCTTGCTCTACAGAGCTCGGAGAAATAACTGCAGCACAACTAATGGCTAATCCCCTCAATGAATGGTGAAATAGACATCTTGCTCCACAGAGCTCGGTGAAATAACTGCAGCACAACTAATGGCTAATCCCCTCAATGAATGGTGAAATAGACATCTTGCTCCACAGAGCTCGGTGAAATAACTGCAGCACAACTAATGGCTAATCCCCTCGCTGAATGGTGAAATAGACATCTTGCTCCACAGAGCTCGGTGAAATAACTGTAGCACAACTAATGGCTAATCCCCTCGCTGAATGGTGAAATAGACATCTTGCTCCACAGAGCTCGGTGAAATAACTGCAGCACAACTGCCCAATCATGGCATGCATGGATATGGGGGTGGGGGGCAGGGAATCACTTTGAAGATGAGTAGCAAAAAATGGAGGAGTCCAACGTTGTCTAGACTGGAAAGTGTAATGGAATTTGTGCCTATTAGAAAAGGAAGATAGAAATGTCATCATCCATTTGATCTATTAATATTTTCCTTGAGTTCCCTTCATGGTGTCTTCTAATCTGCAAGAGAAAAACTTCTGTTGTTTGGCAAAATACATTGCAGTTGTTCCCTGTGCACTCTCTCCACTGTGACCTCTGTTTTTATGTAGCTTCTGTGACCTCTGTTTTTCTGTAGCTTCTGTGACCTCTGTTTTTCTGTAGCTTCTGTGACCTCTGTTTTTCTGTAGCTACTGTGACCTCTGTTTTTCTGTAGCTTCTGTGACCTCAGTTTTTCTGTAGCTTCTGTGACCTCTGCTTTTCTGTAGCTTCTGTGACCTCTGTTTTTCTGTAGCTTCTGTGACCTCTGTTTTTCTGTAGCTACTGTGACCTCTGTTTTTCTGTAGCTTCTGTGACCTCAGTTTTTCTGTAGCATCTGTGACCTCTGCTTTTCTGTAGCTTCTGTGACCTCTGTTTTTCTGTAGCTTCTGTGACCTCTGTTTTTATGTAGCTTCTGTGACCTCTGTTTTTCTGTAGCTTCTGTGACCTCTGTTTTTCTGTAGCTACTGTGACCTCTGTTTTTCTACAGCTACTGTGACCTCTGTTTTTCTGTAGCTACTGTGACCTCAGTTTTTCTGTAGCTTCTGTGACCTCTGTTTGTCTGTAGCTTCTGTGACCTCTGTTTGTCTACAGCTACTGTGACCTCTGTCTGTCTTCAGCTACAGTGACCTCTGTCTGTCTTCAGCTACTGTGACCTCTGTTTGTCTTCAGCTACTGTGACCTCTGTCTGTCTTCAGCTACTGTGACCTCTGTATGTCTTCAGCTATAGTGACCTCTGTCTACAGCTACTGTGACCTCTGTCTGTCTTCAGCTACTGTGACCTCTGTCTGTCTTCAGCTACTGTGACCTCTGTCTTCAGCTACTGTGACCTGTGTCTGTCTACAGCTACTGTGACCTCTGTCTATCTTCAGCTACTGTGACCTCTGTCTGTCTTCAGCTACTGTGACCTCTGTTTGTCTTCAGCTACTGTAACCTCTGTCTGTCATCTCTGTCTGTCTTCAGCTACTGTGACCTGTCTGTCTTCAGCTACTGTGACCTCTGTCTTCAGCTACTGTGACCTCTGTCTGTCTACAGCTACTGTGACCTCTGTCTGTCTTCAGCTACTGTGTCCTCTGTCTGTCTTCAGCTACTGTGACCTCTGTCTGTCTTCAGCTACTGTGACCTCTGTCTGTCTTCAGCTACTGTGACCTCTGTCTTCAGCTACTGTGACCTCTGTCTGTCTACAGCTACTGTGACCTCTGTCTGTCTACAGCTACTGTGACCTCTGTCTGTCTTCAGCTACTGTGACCTCTGTCTGTCTTCAGCTACTGTGACCTCTGTCTGTCTTCAGCTACTGTGACCTCTGTCTGTCTTCAGCTACAGTGACCTCTGTCGACAGCTACTCGTACCTGTCTACAGCTACTGTGACCTCTGTCTGTCTTCAGCTACAGTGACCTCTGTCTACAGCTACTGTGACCTCTGTCTGTCTTCAGCTGCTGTGTCCTCTGTCTGTCTTCAGCTACTGTGACCTCTGTCTACAGCTGCTGTGACCTCTGTCTGTCTACAGCTACTGTGACCTCTGTCTGTCTTCAGCTACTGTGACCTCTGTCTGTCTTCAGCTACTGTGACCTCTGTCTACAGCTACTGTGACCTCTGTCTGTCTTCAGCTACTGTGACATCTGTCTGTCTACAGCTGCTGTGACCTCTGTCTACAGCTACTGTGACCTCTGTCTTCAGCTACTGTGACCTCTGTCTGTCTTCAGCTACTGTGACCTCTGTCTACAGCTACTGTGACCTCTGTCTGTCTACAGCTACTGTGACCACTGTCTGTCTACAGCTACTGTGACCTCCGTCTGTCTACAGCTACTGTGACCTCTGTTTGTCTACAGCTACTGTGACCTCTGTCTGTCTACAGCTACTGTGACCTCTGTCTGTCTTCAGCTACTGTGACCTCTGTCTACAGCTACTGTGACCTCTGTCTGTCTACAGCTACAGTGACCTCTGTCTACAGCTACTGTGACCTCTGTCTGTCTTCAGCTACAGTGACCTCTGTCTGTCTTCAGCTACTGTGACCTATGTCTGTCTTCAGCTACTGTGACCTGTGTCTGTCTACAGCTACTGTGACCACTGTCTGTCTACAGCTACTGTGACCTCTGTCTACAACTACTGTGACCTCTGTCTGTCTTCAGCTACTGTGACCTCTGTCTGTCTTCAGCTACTGTGACCTCAGTCTACAGCTACTGTGACCTCTGTCTACAGCTACTCTGACCTGTCTAAAGCTACTGTGACCTCTGTCTGTCTACAGCTACTGTGACCTCTGTCTGTCTATGGCTACTGTGACCTCTGTCTGTCTACAGCAACTGTGACCTCTGTTTGTCTACAGCTACTGTGAACTCTGTCTGTCTTCAGCTCCTGTGACCTCTGTCTACAGCTACTGTGACCTCTGTCTACAGCTACTGTGACCTCTGTCTGTCTACAGCTACTGTGACCTCTGTCTACAGCTACTGTGATCTCTGTCTGTCTTCAGCTACAGTGACCTCTGTCTGTCTACAGCTACTGTGACCTCTGTTTGTCTTCAGCTACTGTGCCCTCTGTCTGTCTACAGCTACTGTGACCTCTGTCTGTCTACAGCTACTGTGACCTCTGTCTACAGCTACTGTGACCTCTGTCTGTCTACAGCTACTGTGACCTCTGTCTGTCTTCAGCTACTGTGACCTCTGTCTGTCTTCAGCTACTGTGACCTCTGTTTGTCTTCAGCTACTGTGACCTCTGTCTGTCAACAGCTACTGTGACCTGTCTGTCTTCAGCTACTGTGATCTCTGTTTGTCTTCAGCTACTGTGACCTCTGTCTGTCTACAGCTACTGTGACCTCTGTCTGTCTTCAGCTACTGTGATCTCTGTTTGTCTTCAGCTACTGTGACCTCTGTCTGTCTTCAGCTACTGTGACCTCTGTCTGTCTTCAGCTACTGTGACCTCTGTCTGTCTTCAGCTACTGTGACCTCTGTCTGTCTTCAGCTACTGTGACCTCTGTCTGTCTTCAGCTACTGTGACCTCTGTCTACAGCTACTGTGACCTCTGTCTACAGCTACTGTGACCTCTGTCTACAACTACTCTGCCCTGTCTACAGCTACTGTGACCTCTGTCTGTCTACAGCTACTGTGACCTCCGTCTGTCTACAGCTACTGTGACCTCTGTCTGTCTACAGCTACTGTGACCTCTGTCTGTCTTCTGCTACTGTGACCTCTGTCTACAGCTACTGTGACCTCTGTCTACAGTTACTGTGACCCCTGTCTGTCTACAGCTACTGTGACCTCTGTCTAAAGCTACTGTGACATCTGTCTGTCTACAGCTACTGTGATCTCTGTCTGTCAACAGCTACTGTGACCTCTGTCTGTCTACAGCTACTGTGACCTCTGTCTGTCTACAGCTACTGTGACCTCTGTCTGTCTACAGCCACTGTGATCTCTGTCTGTCAACAGCTACTGTGATCTCTGTCTGTCTACAGCTACTGTGACCTCTGTCTAAAGCTACTGTGACCTCTGTCTACAGCTACTGTGACCTCTGTCTGTCTACAGTTACTGTGACCTCTGTCTAAAGCTACTGTGACCTCTGTCTGTCAACAGCTACTGTGGCCATGGCACTGGATGCAAGTTCTACCACAGTGACGACATCCAGAACACCCAATGCCGTGCCATCTCTCTCCTGATTGGCTGCAGCAGTGCTCGCCTAGAGGTCAAGGGTCAGCTGGAGGCTGCAGGGGTGGCACTCAGCTACTGCCTGGGGGAGTGGTAGGTACTTTCGTCATGTTGGTAGAGGAGGCTACAGACACAGAATTTCATTGACAACTGTCATGACTAAGGTGGCATTACATAGTTGCAGTGGAGAGTCCCTTGCTATTTGTCACAGACTTTGCAGAGCTGTTGAAGAGGTGTTCTTCAATGTGCTACCCTAATATTTTCCCACTGTATTCGTCTTATCAAGACCTTGCATGTAGATAGTTGTGAGAAGTGCCCTGTCTGTATTACACAGGCATCATATTGTGACAATGAATAGGGTTTGCTCTCTGACAGACAGCTGAAGACTATGCAAAGACATTCATGATCTGGAATTAAGCTGATGATGAAAATGATGATGGTGAGCATCAAGATTCTGATGAGGGGGGAAAACCAAATGTGAGGAGGCATAGAAAAGTTGTTGCTATGATGATTATGATGATTATTTATGATGGTGATGATGATGATGATGATTATGATGATGATGATGATGATGATGACATTGATGATAATGGTAATGATCATAATCATGCTGCTATGATTTTTATTGCAGCCCCCTGGTGCTGGGGATGCTGTGGGATGTGACTGACAAGGACATTGACAGGTTTCTCAAGGAGCTGCTGCAATCCTGGCAGGCTGCGGAGCCTGGCACACCTCTGCTGAGTTTGCTGCCCAAGGCTCGCAATGCCTGCAACCTGCCCTTCCTCATTGGTGCCGCACCAGTGGTGTATGGCCTGCCCATTGCAAAACTGGCCTCGTAGCACCTTTGCAGGTCAGCCAGGTGTGTGTAGAATGTCGCCTGGTGTGCCCTCCATTGTCATCTTGGGCTGCCAGGGAAGCACCCTTTGCCCAGGAATGAAGGGAATGGTTCCTGGTCTTCTGCTGGGCAGTCCAGAGTAAATGGGTGTTGAGTGGACACAACAAAGGAATGGCAGCTAGAAAGTGAATTAGGGGAAGATTTGAGTGCAATAAAGTAGCAAAGGGAAAGAATACGCTAAAATGCTGATATCAGTGTCCAAACGGCTGCCTCATGAGGTTGGGTTAGGGAAAATGGGTTGGATGGTTAGACTGGGATGGAAAGGGTGTGGAGTTGTTTAGGAGTGGATAGGATATAAGGTTGTGATAAGTGGGTGGTTGGGTGGGAAGGGGAAAATATGATTTTTAGACTGAATAGTTATAATGGGTGTCAGCGTTTGTACATGTTTAATCATGAGTAGATTCCTCACTTTTTCATTCTCTAAGACGTTACGCAATTTGTGAGAGTAGACTTTTGAAGAAAACGGAGAACAGCCACTGAGGGAGACACAAAGGGCGCATCACTGGGGAGTTTTCTATTGCTGTGTCATGTGATGCTAAGGGCGTGAATGTACGATGACCTATAATGCCACACTTTGTCCTTGCCACCATTCCCACACCAGTCCTCACTACCCAAGGAATGTGTGGCTTAGCTCTCTAGTTGTCCTGCTTCGTATTTTGTCCAGATTTAGCAACCATGTAGAGAGCAACAGGCTCCTCCCCCCCAAGATAGTCTTTTGACCCTTTATTTAAAACAATGATTTGGAGAAGGGAAATCTGAGAGAGAGTATTTCTTGAGGCTTGGCTTAAAGCTGGGTCATTACGGGAACAATGTGAAGGGACAGAGAAGATGGTATGGCATGTTATGCATTAATGAACCTCTCTGCCTGATAATCTCAAAGCATTGTTTCTAAGCTGTGTGATGAATTTTCTCTGTGAGTTTAAGACAGTTCAGTGTGCTTGCGGAACATTTTTTTCTGCCTCTCCCATGTAGGATATCTGCATCATATAAATAACTTGTTGAATGCTTTCTCTGTTTTTTCTCCTTTTCCCTCAGTGAAAAACATTTTTTTCCATGTTGTGATAGTGCCATGCTTGTATTTTTTCGTGATGACTGAATGGGGTTTATGTCTGAGTTCATGGAAAGTTTCTTGCCTTTTGTGTAATAAAAAAAAGATAAAATCATGCACCTTTTAATATCCTGGATTTACTCCCTCTTGAACATGTTTGCACTAATTTGAATTCTTTAATTAAGCCAATTTGCTCATCAGAAGTGTGAGAGGCTAAAGGTTATTTTTCTCTGGAGATGCAAGAGTGGATGCCAATAGCAAGGCATAGTCAAGGGTTCCTGTGGAGAGATGTCCTTATGAAGCTGAGGCCAGCAAACCTCACCAGGGGGTTTGTTGGGGAATAAAGTGAGGGGTTTCAGTGAGGGAAAGAATACTCTTTCTCCTAGAGTGCTTGACCACAATGTGGAGGATGCAACAATAGTTGTTGAATCATCTCTTTGCCACTCATTGTCTTTGCTTTGCTGTATAAATGTACTGTCACAATATAATAAAGAATAATTCATTCTTGCATTTCTTGTTTAACGGTAGGCTGAAATGATATCATTAGCTCTGTAGTTTTAGTTTTTCAGTACAGAGTAGAACCTTTAACTCCAGATTTTCATAAGGCAGTTAAAGGTACAAAACCCCTTTTGCTAGGGCCAAATGATATGAAAACAAGCAGATGATGTGCAGGTTAATGACAAAACTACTTAAATCTTGGCATGCAAACAATGTTCTTATGTACATAGTTTTTCTTGTGAACTTTTCATACACGAAATATGGCTATAGTGCTCCTGTTGTTGAGGGCAGCAAATCAATGTTAACATCAACACAGTTTAGTTTGATTTTCATAATATACGTGAAATTTTCTCAGGTTTATGATATTGTCAGGGATATACTCGCAACTGCATAATAAAATTGGCTTTCCTTTCCGATAAAAGTGTGTCACTTTGTATGATGTAGACCCAGCATCTGATATGTTTTTACATAAATTTGCATAGATTTATATCTGTAGAATATATGTTTTTGGTACTATATTTGATGTTGAAATCATTGATTCAGTAATCAAGATGGCTTCCCTTTGAAGTAAAATAATTCACATCAACTACAACTTGATTAGTGATGATTGAATGCTTTCAGTTAATTTTTTAATTTACAAGTATTCATATCACGCTGCCTTAAAAGTGTGGAGGCTTTTATTAGGGTAGAGAGCACAGGTGTCCATTTAGTGAAAGTGAGTGCAGAAATGAACAACACATAGGAGTGAGTTGGTGTTCAGCATTTGAAGGAAGAATCTGAATTTGGATAGAACAGTCTCTTTAAGATGTTCATGCTTGTGGCCTACACAAAATGGTGTTGCCTGTCAATGATTGGTTAAACATTAAAATCTTGTTGATTAATTTTTTAATTTACAAGTATTCATATCACGCTGCCTTAAAAGTGTGGAGGCTTTTATTAGGGTAGAGAGCACAGGTGTCCATTTAGTGAAAGTGAGTGCAGAAATGAACAACACATAGGAGTGAGTTGGTGTTCAGCATTTGAAGGAAGAATCTGAATTTGGATAGAACAGTCTCTTTAAGATGTTCATGCTTGTGGCCTACACAAAATGGTGTTGCCTGTCAATGATTGGTTAAACATTAAAATCTTGTTGATTATTAAAACCGTCAAGTCTTGTGTACACACCACGATATGCACAATACTATAGATAGAATAGGTAACGAGAGATTTGGCAGATGTGCCTGAAGTCTAAAATGCACTGAAGCGGCTGCATTTCTTGCGTATTGAGGGGAAAAATTCCCAAGAGGACCTCTAGTTATGTTGACAGTATGCATGCTTTAGTGCACGCTTGATGAATTGTTGGACTTTTCAGCAGGCTTTTGAGACTCTTATGTATATAACTTATTGTATAGCAGCTATTTTATGACTACGATTTTTAACCTTTAGCTTTTCCTCCCTGTTTTTGTAGCTTAGTGAATTTGTTGAAATCCCCAGTGTCTGAAAACTATTGATTGTTAATCATATATTTCCTGGTGACTTTCATCACCTGTGAAGAAATGACCATCCTACTTGGATCATGAGACTAACAGAGAAACCTATATCTCTTGGCAAGAAATCTATCAGACCTTGTGTTTCAAAGTGTTTGGATGTGATCTTTACCTTTAAGCCGGTTTATGTCTTGTATGAAGTCACATGAGAATGAAATAGATTGGCATGATATAGTATTTGGGGGGTCAGCATTAAGTGCTTATGTAAATTTCATTCGACAAGTTAATTATGCTGTCAGAGAAATGTTTATTAGTTTTGGAATTATATTGTTTGTGTTCAGAGTCTACTGGTAATACAGTTTTGTTTCATATTTTTGTCTTGTTTAGTCCCTGTGCATGGAAGTTTTTTCTGAATCTGCATAACAAATTTTATACTTCTGTATTTATTGACTCACATGCGAAGCAAAAGTGAGTCTATGTACTGAGCCGTGTCGTCCGTCCGTCCGTCCGTCCGGGCGTAAAAAACTTAAACGTTGGATTTTTCTCGGAGACTATTAAGTCTATCAACACCAAATGTGGCATGATGGTGTATGATGACAAGGCCTCAAAAAACATACATAGTGACTTGACCTTGCTTCAAGGTCAAGGTCACAGGAGCCATAAATGTGGTCTCAAAAACAGTCATTTTTCACATTTTCCCAATTTTCTCCCACGTTATTGAGAATGGCGACCTTAGCTACAAGTGGTATATAGGTCAAAGCAAGCCCTATCTTTTGATACCAGTTTGGTTGACCTTGCTTCAAGGTCAAGGTCACAGGAGCTCTTCAAAGTTGGATTGTATACATATTTTGAAGTAACCTTGACCCTGAACTATGGAAGATAACTGTTTCAAACTTAATAATTATGTGGGGCACATGTTATACTTTCATTATGAGACACATTTGTTCACATATCATCAAGGTCAAGGTCACTTTGACCCTTATAAAATGTGACCAAAATGGGGTAGTGAACCACTAAAAGTGACTATATCTCATGGTAGAAAGTGCCAATAAGCACCATTGTGCTTCCTATGTCTTGAATTAACAGCTTTGTGTTGCATGACCTTGGATGACCTTGACCTTGGGTCAAGGTCACATGTATTTTGGTAGGAAAAATGTGTAAAGCATTTCTTTGTGTATGATGTCATTGGTAGGTTTAGTTGTTTGACCTTGACCTTGAAGGTCACCTGAAGGTCAAGGTCATATAAAGGTCAAGGTCAAGCATGTGAGTCGTATGGGCTTTGCTCTTCTTGTTTGTATATGTCCTCATGTCCTTTGTGTCCAAAGTAATATATTTACATGTACTCCTCTCTCTCGCCCCACCCTCCATCTCCCTTCAGATTTCTTATTCACCAGATCTACTGGAACTTGAAGAATATCGTTGTTTCCTGTAATACCAAATGTAACATTATCTAATCCAGTAATTTCTTAATTTAAGAAATTGAGAAATGGTTGAATTAACTAAATAATCAACCTTTTGCATAAAGGAATTTTTAAGGTGGAAAAAAAAAGATGTAAAGTTTGTCTGGTTCATCAGTATATGCACCTCTGCCTTTCTCCTCTTTGTGTTTGTGAATTGATACTAAAGCATTGTGTTTCTTGTAAATTTAAATAACCCTCTTGCATGTAGCATTGGAATTAAGCATGTTTTGAAAATACCTACTTATTGTCAGTGTTTGTAATTTTTATTCAATAAAATTCTTAAACTATTCTAGAAAATATGTTGATTTTTACACAGTGTGAATGGGTTTGAGAAAAGATATTGATAATCACTCAGGACCTCACTATCTTGTTTGCCGCAGAACAAACCATTGCTTGCAAGAGTAGATGTTAGAGCTGTCTTTGTGGGTGTGTGTGTGTGTTGTGCAAATGAATTTTGCATCATAGCACAAATCTCATGCAATTTAAACCTGCCATAGATATTCAAACAAGCAATAGCAGTAATTGATGTTGACTTCAGATGAATGCTATTATTGGGTTTAAATCTGATGACAATTTTTGTATACACACCCTAGAATCTATATTACTTAGGTCGGTAGACTGGATTCGTAAGGTGATAGATGCACATTGATAAACACCGGATAGCTATGTTGAGGGAGTGACGAAGGAAGAAGCTCATTAATGAAACAACCTCTGCCATATCTCATTCTATGAGTTCCCACAACTAGCCAGGAATCAGCATTTTTAGGGCTGGAGGTAATCATGATGAGGATGACTGGGCTTGGGGTACAATCATGGGAATAATCGGTTCATTACTTGTGAAACTGTCGTGAAGAGTATTTAAGGTTAGTGTACGTGACCTGAGAATCAGGAATCTGAAGACCACTTCAGGAAGATATATGTCAGTGATGAAGCAGTCTCAAAGGGAAATAGAAACATGCGTCAGTGATTTTCTTCATGAATGTTAGTAAGAGATGACGTCAGTGATGAAGAGATTTTCAATAAGGCCAGTTGTTGTTGTTGCTGCGTACCTGGGCTAAACACTCCCAGGATCACCCAAGTGGGTGAGATGATTGCGTGTGTGACTGTTTTTGAACACCCCGCCATATAGCCAGCCACACTCCGTCTTCAGGGGATTTGATCTCTGTCTCCAGAGAATGCCAGTTGTAATGTTAGGAGCTTACCACGGCTGAAGATAATCCCCACATAACAGTACAACATAACAACATTTTGTTGTAGCCTTGGTTTTTGGCTGGAGTCAACAAATAACAACAGCCTTTGCCCAAGACAACAATAAGGCCAGTGAGATGGTACGTCAGTGATGTGGCTGTCGTCAGTGATGTGGCTGTCGTCAGTGATGTGGCTGTCTTCAGTGATGTAGCTGTCGTCAGTGATGTGGCTGTCTTCAGTGATGTGGCTGTCGTCAGTGATGTGGCTGTCTTCAGTGATGTGGCTGTCGTCAGTGATGTGGCTGTCTTCACGAAGGCCAGTGAGATATTACGTCAGTGATGAAGCAGTCCTCATGAAGGCCAGTGAGAGATGACGTCAGTGATGAAGGGATCTTCAATAAGGCCAGTGAGATGTTACATCAGTGATGAAGCTGTCTTCACGAAAGCCAGTGAGGACGTCATTTATGAAGGCATCATCATGAAGGCCAATGAGATGTTACGTCTGTGATGAAGCTGTCGTCATGGAGGCCACTGAGAGATGAAATCAGTAATGAAAAGGTCTTCATGAATTGTAGTGCATGTGAGATGACGTCAGTGGTGAAGAGGTCTTCATGAAAGCCAGTGAGGACGTCAGTGATGAAGGCATCATCATGAAGGCCAATGAGATGTTACGTCTGTGATGAAGCTGCCGTCATGGAGGCCACTGAGAGATGACGTCAATAATGAAGAGGTCTGCGTGAATTGTAGTGAGATGACGTCAGTGGTGAAGAGGTCTTCATGAAGGCCAGTGAGGTGACGTCAGTGATTAAGTTGTCTTCATGAGGGCTAGTGAGAGATGACGTCAGGCAGCAGACCCGCCGAGGGTGTTCGTCAAAGCTGGAAACCACCACGACATTCCAGCACACTCAAGCACCTTCACAACCACCACAACATACATAATAAATTTCAGCACCATTTTAAAGGACATTGTTTGCACTATGTTGATCAATGATATGAAAATCGCCTTGAATATCAAACTGATTCGGTTTGGGTTGACCAACCACCACTTGTCTGCGGTGCGTCCGCCTGCGTGCGTGCGTACATGCGTGCGTGCCAACATGCGTACGAGCGTATTGTGTGTGCGTAAGTGCACTCACCTCTTCCAGAGCCAACGGCCAGCTGCTAACATGCCACAAAGAAATAATACTCAGAAAATTCTCGGTGGCCGAACTGTGGAGCGCAGCATCAAGTGGCATAAAGGCCTCGGGATTCCTGTCCATTTTGTTATATATAGAAGAGATTGTAAGAACTGTATGTACATGGTCAAAATCTATTAATTTTCTACATATCTATTCCGCTTGTATAGCAGCACTTTCTGACAAGATTGAGAGAGGGGGATGGGGAGAGAGAGAGAGAGAGAGAGAGAGAGAGAGAGAGAGAGAGAGAGAGAGAGAGAGAGAGAGAGAGAGAGAGAGATGGAGTTTGTCAAGTAAGTCATTTGATAAATGAAAGTTTAGAGTGTTTGTGTGTAATCTTTTCTCTGTTCTGTCAGTTTGACTGTCCATGGCTTTGTTCCTGTCTTATAACTTATCTCTCTCTGTGTTTGTGTCACTCCCCGTCTGTCTGTCTGTCTGTCTGTCTGTCGTCTCTCTTTCTCTCTGTCTCACTCTCTCTCTCTTTCTCTCTTTCTCTCTCTCTCTCTCTCTCTCTCTCTAAAGCAATGAGTTGTTGGCCTTGATGTTAAATATTCAATTCTCTCTCTCTCTCTCTCTCTCTCTCTCTCTCTCTCTCTCTCTCTCTCTCTCTCTGTTTCTCTCTGTTTCTCTGTTTCTCTCTGTCTCTCCCTGTCTCTCTGTCTGTCTGTCTGTCTGTCTCTCTCTCTCTCTGTCTCTCTGTATCTGTCTTCGTCTCTCTCTCTCTCTCTCTCTCTCTCTCTCTCTTCTGTCTGTCTGTCTCTCTGTCTGTCTGTCTGTCTGTCTGTCTCTCAGTCTGTCTGTCTGTCTGTCTGTCTGTCTGTCTGTCTGTCTGTCTGTCTGTCTGTCTGTCTGTCTGTCTGTCTGTCTGTCTGTCTGTCTGTCTGTCTGTCTGTGTATTTAAACATTACCCCTGCCAGTCCCTTACCATTTGGCCTGAAGAAGGAGTATTCCCTCCGAAAGCTCGCCTACGCCTACTCTGGAAACCGCCCTCTTTAGGGCCCTCATTTCTCGAGAGAGAATACAATTGGTCAGACTCCGGTCACTTTTTTTCTTTTTTTCTTTTTCCCTACCTTGTCTGTCTGTCTGTCTGTCTGTCTGTCTGTCTGTCTGTCTGTCTGTCTGTCTGTCTGTCTGTCTGTCTGTCTGTCTGTCTGTCTGTCTGTCTGTCTGTCTGTCTGTCTGTCTCTCTCTCTCTCTCTCTCTCTCTCTCTCTCTCTCTCTCTCTCTCTCTCTCTCTCTCTCTCTCTCTCTCTATGTGGAAAGAAACAGAAAGCGAATGCGTGCGACATAATTTGTATGCTTGCAAGCAGTGAGGACAATGGCACGACAATGTTTGGAAGTACGGGCTCCCTTGCCAGTGCCAGAACCTTGTGAAACTGGATACTGGGAGTGTTGGGAGAGACGGTCTACAAGCGTTTCTCCAACTGCAGTGTTCTCCTGCTGGAAGGAATAGTCACCACTTCCGGTGGAAACACTACAGGGGAGTTCAGAAGGCGCAGTGCTTCAAAGCGCTTACTCAGCGCTGCACGTGATTCACTCCTGAACGGCCAATTTGGGGCGTGCTTCACTCAGCGCTGAGCAGCGCTGTGAATCACCAATCCGACGTGCAGCAGGATGATTTTGCATCATTTCAAAATGGCGTCTTCGATCCCGCACTGGCCGTCGACGCATAAAATAACCCTCAGAAACATCATTTTGGGACTGGAACGGGCTTTATTTGCCCCAAGCGCTCTGTATGTGCAAGTAATGGCAAGTAAGGATGACACAGTAGTGGATTTTATTCATGCAGAATACATGTAAACGTGCATAAACGATGTCTGTGGCAAAGAAAATACTTTCTTCGCGTCTATCAACACAACATGGGGCGCAGAAGATTTACCTCCCCTTTAACAAGTGAAGCGCTGCACTACATCTTAGGCGTTCAGGAGTGGCATGAAACGCTCAATTGCCAACATGAAGCGCTCATGCAGCGCTGAGTACTTCTGAACAAGCCTTACGTCTCAGTTGTAAATGTACGTAACGCCTGCAGTTTGTTTACACGCCTACCTTGTTGTGCCGTTCTGTATGGATCTTTTTCTGTTTATTTTTCCTCACCCCAGTTTTGATGAACCTTCTGCCCGCAGCTTGTCTTCGAGCACTTCCTCTCTGATGCCTTTTTCCTGTCGTTCTTCCATTAAGATTTTTCTTCATTATTTCTTGTCAGCTTCATTGAATACTTCTATGTGACGACTTTTTTGGTATACAATGTATAAGAAAAGAAGTGTAATTAGTGTGTGCAGAGTTACGTGGGTGATGTATTTTAGACTTAATTTGTCTTTCAAATACAAGCGCACTGAAATCACGAATGCATAAATCTATCATAAGCACATCTACTGCTTTACGGATCAGTCATGTCATTACGTCATTTTCGAGGGTTTGGTGGTGTTTTTTAATTCGGTCGATGTTTTTATCGCCACCGCTGTGCATAACACCGCTCTCTGTTTTGCAATCTTGTACGAAAATACTTTTCTTTGTTTTGCCCTGCTAATAGCCATATTTTTAATCTTTAAAAAAATCCCCATCAAAGACGACCGGCGATTCTTGATGAGGGGTGAATGTAGACCAGAAAAACTGCATATTTACTTGCAGCATTCACACACAACATCTACATGCGAAAGCTGAGTTGGCGGGGACAGTCAGCGGAAAAGGTTTTGAAAATGTTACGGCAGCACCTGAATTATTGTCACAACGCCATGACCAAGGTTTCGATTTCGGACCAAGTCGCCATGACTGCAGAAACGTAACAACCATCAAGGCCACCACTGTCAGTATATACAGTAACTTCTTATCTGTCCCTCCCTCCCTCTAACCATCCATATATTTATATATTAGTGTTTCTTTATTAATTCATTCATCCATCCATCCATTCATCCATTCATCCATTGATTATTTGTTTGTTTGCTTGCTTACTTGCTTGTTCGTTCGTTCTTGAAAAAGGAAGCCGGTGTTGGACTCGTTGACGCAGAAAAAAAGAAACAAGGAGACTTTCTTCCAACTTCAGAACTTTATTAGCAAAGCTTTCGGAGCCAATTAAGTAGGCTCGTTCATCAGTGCAGTGAAGATCTTCACATTACTCGGGTGTATGGGGTATGCGGCACGGGATACAGACGGAGAAAACAGCGGAGGGTGAGAACATCGCAACGGGAAAGGGGGTGGGGTGTCAAAAAGGGGTAGACGTCAGCACGTGGGTCTCGGGAAATCGGAGAGCCGAAGCTCAAACATCCGAGGTCGTCGTGAGTCCTGCAGGACTGCAGAAAGCCCGCTCCCACGCTGGTAGTGGCACAGGGAGCACGTGCTTCGCACGGGGAAAATCTGCCAGAGCAGGGTCACGTGTGTGTGTGTGTGTGTGTGTGTGTGTGTGTGTGTGTGTGTGTGTGTGTGTGTGTGTATTTGTTCATCCATTCATTCATCATTCAAGCAATCATTCCTATCTTCATTGCTTAATACGTATAAAGGAGGCAACATTTCATCACAGAAGTTTTTCTTCCCGTGCCCATCCATTAGAACCTCGCTCTCTCTCTGTCTCTGTCTCTCTCTCTATCTCTGTCTCTCTCTCTGTCTCTCGCTATGTTTGTCTCTGTCTCTGTCTCTCTCTCTCTCTCTGTCTCTCTCTCTCTCTGTCTCTCTCTCTCTGTCTCTCTCTCTCTGTCTCTCTCTCTCTGTCTCTCTCTCTCTCTCTCTCTCTCTCTCTCTCTCTCTCTCCTCTTTTTCTTCCTCACACACACACACACACACACACACACACACACACACACACACACACACACACACACACACACACACACACACACACACACACACACACACACACACACACACAGAGACAGTCTTTTCTCCTTGAATACGCGTCGGGTTTTTCTGATAGACAATTTTAAA
>JAWQFJ010017533.1:77500-80134 GCA_034096865.1 Theodoxus fluviatilis
GACAGTTTCCACTCGACTTGGCTTTCTGGCTGTCACCAGTTTACCACCCATCTCCACTTCATTTCATTTCAATCTCTCTCTCACTCTCTCTCACTCTCCCTCTCACTCTCTCTCACTCTCACTTTTTCTCTCCTATCTTTCTCTCTCTCTCTCTCTTTCTCTCTCTCTCTCTCTTCTTCTTTCTCTCTCTCTCTCTTTCTCTCTCTCTCTCTCTTCTCTCTCTTCTCTCTCTCTCTCTCTCTCTCTCTCTCTTTCTCTCTCTCTTTCTTTCTGTCTCTTTCTCTTTCTCTCTCTCTTTCTTTCTGTCTCTCTCTCTCACTCTCTCTCACTCTCTCACTTTTTCTCTCCTCTCTTTCGTTCTCTTCCTCTCTCTCTCTTTCTCTCTCTCTCTTTCTTTCTCTCTCTCTCTCTTTCTCTCTCTCTCTCTCTCTTGTCTCTCGGTTACCTCTTCTTTCTCTCTCTCTCTTTCCTCTGTCTATCTCTCTTGTCTTTTCTCTCTCCTTTCTTCTCTCACTCCTTCTCTCTCTTCTGTCTCTTATCTCTCTTTCGTCACTCTCTCTCTTTCTCTCTCTCACTCTCTCACTTTCTCTCTCTCTCTCCTCTCTTTCGCTCTCTTCCTCTCTCTCTCTCTCTTTCTTTCTTTCTCCCTCTCTCTCTCTTTCTCTCTCTCTCACTCTCTCTATCACTTTCTCTCACTCAATCTCTCTCTCTCTCCTCTCTTTCGCTCTCTTCCTCTCTTTCTGCCCCCCTCTCTCTCGTCTCCCTCCTCTCTCATCATCTCTTGCTCCTACACATCTCTTTCTCATTGATATTCACCTGTCTCTCTCTACCTCCCTCTCATCTATTCTTCTCATTCCCCCCTCTCCACCCCTCTCTCTCTCTCTCTCTCTCAATCTGTTATTCTGTGAGTCTGTGTGGTTGTCAATCTGTTGGTCAGTCTATGTGTCTGTCATTCTGTCTGTCCGTATTTCTGCGTGTCTGTCTGTCCGACTGTCCGTCTGTCTGTGTGTCTGTCTGTCTCTATATCTCTGTCTAACTGTGTGTCTCTCTGTGAGCCTCTCTCTCTCTCTCTCTCTCTCTCTCTCTCTACTCTCCTCTCTGTCCCTTCATGGCTCTCGTCGCTGTGAGCCTCTCTCTCTCGCGTCTCTCTCTCCCTCTCTTCTTCTCTCATACAGCATCTCTCTCTCTCTGTGTGTCTCTGTGAGCCTGCCTGTCCTGTCTGTCATGTCTGTTCTGTCTGTCTGTCTGGTCTGTCTTGTCTGGTCTGTCTTGTCTGTCTGCCTGCCTGCCTGCCTGCCTGTCTGCCTGTCTGATCTGTCTGCTATCTCGTTCTGGTCTGTCGTCTGTCGGTCGTCTGTCCGTCTGTCTGTTTGTCTGTCTGTCTGTCTGTTTCGGGTACTCGTAGCCCAGCTTATTTAAGATTTACACCTGGGCACGAAACAAAGTGAAAAGAAAGCGCACATTTCCAGTCGTTGATCCCATGCACGGTTTTTGTCCACATTGCCATAGGCTGCTGAACCTTGATTTCGTTTTTGCACTGTAAACTCTCCTGGCGAGCCGACATTGTTATTAGCGGAGGGAAAAGGAAGCTGTGTGTACAGTTCTCACGAAAACCGGATACTTTAGGTCGCAAAGGTCAAATTCTTGTTCACTCTTTGACGTAATTCATCCTTCGTCTGCGCCAAAATTTTAATTTTTGACAACTTTAGCAAGAAACAAAATCTCACATCGTCGTTGCTTTGATCCAGGTAAACTTGGTTCAAGCAAGTTTGGATTCAGTTGAAAACCAGTCCAGATATTACGATATGAGTCAGCGATAGTCAACGTATGTAAAAGTATAGTAAACGGGGATTAAAATCTCTCCAACTGAAGGGGACATGTGAGCAGTCTTTGGCTCTCTGCCGCCAGACACAAATGAGGTTTAAGGTTTCCATACCCGTGCACATTGCCACCCGACTCGTCACCATGTGTTTCCTTTGGACCAAAATAGGAATAGAAAGCAATCGGTGGAGAGGGAGTGGAAGAGATTAAAGGAATCTTATATAGTTGCTTTCGTGCCTTGCTGCACCACACCCAAACCCCGTCTGCGTGTGGTCAGTTTTTTTTCAAAGGTCGACGTGCTTAGCGGAGACAAATCCATTTCATATGTGCACCAGCAGAAGGCTGCGCTGTGTGCATAAAGGCATGTGCTGAGTCCAGATGGAGTTAATCCGCTGTTGCACTTGGTCATAATCAGCTGTGTCCATATTCCAAGGGCAGTTCAGCGATGAGCGCGTGACTGAATCACATTCTGGATAATGCAGACTCTGCGCCCGTTCCACATGCACAGAAGCGCCAGGGAAGTCACTCTGTAGAAAGATGTCCGTGGAAAGTGAGGAAGTCGTGTTGTGATGGTCGAGGGGTATGGTGGGTGTGGTCGGTGGTGTTTTTTGGTGTGTGCGTGTGTGTTTGTGCTGAGCGTCGGGGCAAGCGGTGGGTGTGTACGCGTGTGCTAGGCATGTGCTTGCGTGCGTGCATTGTTTGTGCGCCTCCGCGCCGTTGTGTTATGGACACATTTTGGCATTATGTACTATGTAACTTGGGTGGATGTTATACATGTGGTAGTTATTTACGTGTGTGTTGAGCACGCCTGTT
>JAWQFJ010017534.1:0-17176 GCA_034096865.1 Theodoxus fluviatilis
CTCTCTCTCTCTCTCTCTCTCTCTCTCATCTGACAGGGCTTGTCCCTAATTGTTTCCACAGGCACCATCGCTCCTTCTATAATCCTAGTACAACGCTACATAACTACGGAATTCCCAGTACACGAATGCATACTAGGAGTACTGCAAGAAAAGAACCTACTAATAGAATTATGCGATCGATGGCTCTACAACCGGGAGGAGAAACAGTTTGATTTTCACTACTGGTGAACGAGAAAGGTTAAACAGCTAGCGCTGCCTGCTGCCCGTACCCTACTACACCTTCATAGCTTGCACGTGTCGGAGGTCGAAAAGATTAAGGTATTCAACGTGCGATGACTCAACTTTGAATCAAATCATAAAGTTTATAGTACTTGCTTGAACATGGGCAGGTTCGTGTCACTTCTGACACCATGTAGAAATGTTCACAGAGGTGCAGGCATTCAGATCGAAATAAAACAAACTGCTTCAGGTTTCTCAGCGTTCTTTTTACTGGTGACCTCACATGGCGTAAGCTGTATTATGGTAAGACAAAATAGGTGGACTGAGGAAATACAATAATTAAACTGTATATTTGTTTTTATCAGTGCTATTTCCAAGTACTATTTCAAACACCTTATAGCTACTCGACTATGTAGCCTAAATAGATCGCCCATGTCTCCTCTCCCGACTGATACACATTGCCACTACCGTCCAAATGCCAAAGCCGATGCATTTTTATTGTCGAAACGCACATCTTCACCCGAAAAGTAGTAGCATTTCACAACAAAAATTTTCTGCAGTCACCGCGACACGCGGCTGTGATCACTTCTCCTCTATCATGTGACGTTATAGTTCACATTGTGGCGCAGTGAGTTGAACTGTGGATCGCGTAGCGCAGGGTCCAACGTTCGATTCTCGGCCCATCGCGCTTCAACACCATTCGTTCCTGTCGTCGCTAACAACTTGTTCCCGGTCCTTTGTGGAATTGACGCAGCAAGCAATGTCTTCACTTATTGACTGATTTTCAGCATTTGATCAATCGATTAGGCTTTGATTAGAGCAACTAACACTAAAAGGCTCTCTAATACAAAACACCCTAGAGTTGTTTCCCTTTTTAATCTCTAGATCAAAAATCTTGCGTAAATAGTGTGTTTTTTGCAAAGAGTTATTAATATTGGTGTAATTTTTGTCTGTCTCGTTTACTGTTTCACTGGGTCTGATAGTTTCACAAGAATATTTTACGGATGTAGTATTCGGTACTTCATTGCTCATTTAGTCATTATCAGTTGCAAGTCACAAGCGGGGTGTCATCACTCAGTGCACCACAGAGGTAAGAAATGTGATTAAATGTTCGTAGTTTTCTCTCGTAGTTTTTCTCTTTGGCTTCTTTCAACATGAACGTCTTGTCCGCGATGAAAAACAGCTTTGAAGATTCGGCACGTCATCGGCGAATGTGCCACATGGTCAGTGTGTGACGTAGCCGTAGGCACTGAGGAACAATTTCTCTTCCCTCGCTGTCGCGTTGGTTACAGGATATCGGTATGTCATATTATTAGTTCCAAAGTGTTCAAACTTTAGCACCTGTGGCGAGTTATAGCACGTACGGTAACGCACTATTGCGGTACATTGCATCAGTATTACCTATTTGCTGGTGTTCCCTTGCCACACTTTACATTGCATTGCCTTCAGCCTTGGCGTTGCAACGTCGGAACCGCAGAACAGTTACTCAGCTCATGGATCCTATATAGGATCCATGCTCAGTTAGCTGCGAGGTTGTTGGACGGTGTTGGCCGAGTATACATCCCATGCATTCATCATTTGGAACTAGGCGACGTGCAGTGTCGTTTTCAACACACCCGTGAACATCGGTTAGTTGCATTCATTATATTGTGCGTACAATACTTCACATTCGTGATTAATCGATTTTCGCTGATTAAATTTCGCTGTACACTTTAATTCTACTGTCATGTCAGCAGCCTAAATTTCCCTTCATTTTCTGTCATGTGAAATGTCTGTGTTGGTTGTGAACATTCTAGTAGTACTTACTGAGTCACTTTATTTTAATCAATTTCCCGACATATGTGATGATGTATACATCTGCTGACCTTTTTTATTGTGACAAATGCATGTCCACAAGTGCTCAAGTCTCTGTGTGAGTTAGAATTACACACAACTATTCATACTTATATGTTGTATAGAAGTATACAGTGTCCAGTGGGACATTGAGAAGGAACAGTGCTTTGTGCGGAATTTCTACTCTAGGAAGACCTGCTTCATCATGCAGCTGTGTGTGTGTGTGTGTGTGTGTGTGTGTGTGTGTGTGTGTGTGTGTGTGTGTGTGTGTGTGTGTGTGTGTGTGTGTGTGTGTGTGTGTGTGTGTGTGTGTGTGTGTGAGAGAGAGAGAGAGAGAGAGAGAGAGAGAGAGAGAGAGAGAGAGAGAGAGAGAGAGAGAGAGCCTATGTGTGTGTTTGTGTGTGTATGTATGTGTGTCTATGTGCTTGCATGTGAATGTGTGTCAGTATGTATGTGCATGTAGCACACTCTCTCTCTCTCTCTCTCTCTCTCTCTCTCTCTCTCTCTCTCTCTCTCTCTCTCTCTCTGTCTCTGTCTCTCACACACACACACACTAACACACACACTCACTCACTCACTCACTCACTCACTCACTCACTCACTCACTCACTCACTCACTCACTCACTCACTCACTCACTCACTCACTCACTCACTCACTCACTCACTCACTCACTCACTCACTCACTCACTCACTCACTCACTCACTCACTCACTCACTCAATCACTCACTCACTCACTCACTCACACACACACACACACACACACACACACACACACACACACACACACACACACACACACACACACACTCATACACACTCATACACATGTGTGAGCATGTGCATGCACACACATATGCAACCACACTTTAGTGTGCAGATCATCACATAAGATAACATGTATGCACATACTCAGACACACACAGATGTACACACACACCCCCCCCCACACACACACCCCCCCCCCCCCCCACACACACACACACACACCATACACATGCACACAGGTGAGCATGCTAGCAAGCACCGGCATGCAAATTCACTTGCTCAGTCACACACACTTCTCTTGTGAAGGAGACAAATGCACTGGTAAATAGATCAACAGAATTTTAGGGGGGAAATTTTCTGAAGCAGTTATTAGTCCTCCTAATATAAAACTTGACATTATTTTTTATTATCAGACATCAAAAGAAAAAGATGAAATGATGATGCTGAGTGATTTCCTAAACTCTCAATTTCCAACCTGCTGTGGGTTGGGGGTAAAAGTAGGTCCAGCATGTCTCCCTGCAAGATTTGTAAAAGGCAAATAACAAGGAGATGAATACTTGCCCTTACTCTAACCAGATCAAGTGGTTTGCCTGGCTAGTGTTCCTACAAAGCCTACAGAAGCTGATAGACCATTAAACTTCATTCATTCATTCATTCATTCATTCATTCATTTTCATCTTCCAGACTAGAAGCAATAGATAATGGCTTCCCGAAGAGCACGAATCCAGATCAAGCCCAACATCAGAGCTGCCAAACCAGCAGCACCAGCACCCAAAGCTAGTGATGCTGGCAAGAGCAAGGCAGCCTCTGCATCAAAAACAGACAACAAAGTAGAAAGGTATGATGAATGGAATGGTGGTTGTTGTCCTGCTCCTCCTCCTCCTGCTCCTCCTCCTCCAGAACCTCCTCTTCTAGCTCCTCCTCCTCCTGCTCCTCCTCCTGCTCCTCCTCTTGCTCCTGCTCTTTCTCCTACTCCTGCTCCTCCTGCTCCTGCTCCTGCTCCTCCAGCTCCTCCCCTACCCCCCTTTTTTCATGCATCACCCAGAAAAGATGGAAGGAAACAGGAATGAAAAAGTACACTCTAAGCAAAAAGATGAGTTGCATGTAAACATCAACATGATAACTAAATGATTGAAGCAGTCACATATAATAGAGACATCTTGTATGTGAATCTAAGGCATTTTGTCTTTTGTGCCTGGTTTTTTCACTGTCCTTCATAAAATGTTGAATTATGTATGCAATTCACTTTACCCCCTCTTTTAAGACCGATTTTCCTGACATTTTGTAAAGTTGAAAAAGAGGGGTTCCACTTCAGCTCAATGGCATAGGTGTCTCTCTCCACAACCCCACTTCTTCTCCCTCACCCGAACACACACACACACACACACATATTCTCACGCACAAACACCACACGCATACACGCATGCATGCACCCACACATATGCACACACACACACACACACACTCTTTCTCATTATGCCTATCCTGACCTCCAACTCGCCCCTAGCTCTCCTCAAGCACTGTGTTGTGGTTTTATGTTTACTGTGGGCAAATTAAGAAAGACTGTGCTTGTAAACAATCTCTTGGGGAAAGGCTCTTCACTCTTTAACCCTTTTGTGTTCACATGGTGAAGGTAGATTGCTATGCTTGTAAATTTTGGATCTGATTTGCTCTACAACTGTCTGGAAACAAATACTTCAGTTTCCCATCCTCTGAGAGCCAATTTTCGTCTAAAACTAGTAATACAATCTCAAAGGGACATTCGAGAATGGACCCATGCTGCCCATTCCTTTACATGTAGCTGGACCTCAGTTGATGGGTAATGCATGTGGAACCAATGCACCCTCTCCCTGCCGACTTTACTGAATTTTATTAACTAAACACATGAGTGCCTTTTCAAATTTTATGGGTTAACAAGTCAAACAGGTTGATCAGTGGCTCTTCTTGTTGTCCTTATGCATATATATATATATATATATAAAGTCAATCATCTGTTTTAATGACATGTACTATCATGATCATCGGTTCCCTCTGATGAGGGAACACCTGTCATGTAGGGACACCTTTGGACTCCCCCAGGGGTGTCCGCTCGTCACACGAACTACTGTACTTGTTTTGAGGGTTTAAAGTGAGGGTTACTTTAATTGATTGGCTGGTTGGAATTGTTATTATTATACTTTATATTATAGCTTTGTTGTTGTTAAGGCTCCAGTATGGTATTGTCTCTTCTTTCAGTTAAACACTTATTACTCTGAAGTGGCTTTGATTCACAAGAAGTTTTTTCAACAAACCATGCTGCAAATGTTCAGTAGTTGTAATATCTTTATTTCTCTCCTTTGGTGTCCAGCTCAGCAGAGTCTTCAAAGTCGTCTAACAAGGATGCAGTGGAGAAGGAAGTGGAGAAGGTGAAGCCTTTGGATGCACAGTCCTCACTGCCACAAGACGAGTCAGACAGCTGTGCTGGAGCAGGGCCATTGTCACCCTGTAAAGATGTCTCTCAGGACGTGCCTAAAACAACACAGGATGGTGTCGAGAAAAGAGCTGATGTCAGCAGTGTGACCTCATCAGCAGTGACCGTTCCATCTGCCAAGACCACCCCTCTGCCTGCCTCTGGCACTCCAGCCCCTGCTGACCATGCTCCCCCAAGGTCTCCAGCTCAGCCTGCTTCAGTGGCTCCCTCCAGTCAGGCAGAGGCCCTGGGCCCCCAGACAGGGAGGGCTGGAGGGGTGCCTTCCACAACTGTCACTGCTGCTGGAAATGACTTTAGTCAGGTGTTGTTCTCCTCTGCCCCAAGTGATTCTCCTGTTGAAAAGACAGGAGTGGATATGCAAGGTGACCATGGTGAAGCAGGATTGTTATCCGGGAAGGAGGGGACTGGTTTGAGTGGAGTTGCTGAATTGTCAGACCATTCTCATTCCAAAGGAGTGGACCATGCTCATGCAAAATCAGTTGACCATGGGCACTTAAAATCGCAGAGTCATGCCCATTTGAAAATGCTGGAGCAAAGTCACTCCAAAGCTGTGGAGCATGGCTACTCCAGAGTGACTGACAATGGAGCCAAGGGGGTTGAGGGATTCCACAAGACAGACAAAGCCAGGACAGAGCCCAAAAGATTCAATGTAAGTATACAGTGCCATGCTGGCTGTTTAAGCTAGGAATATGAAGCTTTGCTTTTAAAGGGGAGGACTGGGTATTAACATGGTCAAAATTTCATTTTCTGGGGATTTTGATTTATGAGCATTTTTGAGTTGTTTCAACCCTCTGCAATGCAATTCCAATAGTCTCTCTACTTAACCCTTAGCGTGCGGCCGGCGGGAATTCCCGCCGAGCTTGGTTTCACCGCTGTGTGCGGACGGCGGGAGATCCCGCCCGCACTCGATCGCTGAGGGTGGGTTAGTTTGAACGCGGTTATCTCCCTTGCAAATGACATCAACTATCTATAAATACCACAGCAGGAAAGCGGACATCCCGAGCTTTCTGCGCATGTGCAGTTTGTATGGGCGATCTCTACAAAGTTTTCGAGTAAATTCGCTCCGAAGTTTGATGTTTTTTTTTGCGTCAAGTTTTGTCAGAAGACATCGATGAGCGTGTAATAGAGCTTTTGTTTGGCGAGGATTCAGACGAAGAGTTCGAGCCTTTCAATCTAGATGATGTTGCCGAGGCAGAAGCAGAATTGCAGCGATTCCGATCGCGGGAAGATGTCGAAGTTCGAACCGGTACCGTGCATCGGAGCGAGCATCGTCAATTAGATCAACTTCAAGACGTGCATCAGGAAGCGCATCACGCTCTTTCCGACAGCAGGCTTCCGAAGATGCTTAGCTTCCTCCCTTCTGTCAGACGTCTGGCCTACTTGTTCACACTGAGAGCGACGATGCCAACAAGATTTTCGCTTACTTCTTCGATGACGATGTATTTGGACTAATGTAATGACCGAACAAACAATCAGGTATGCGTCGCAATATTTTGCAGCCCATCCAGTCGACCAACTCGCGCCTCACTCACGGTTTCGAGATTGGAGATTTTAAACCTGCTGTAGAGATTTTTGCTTGATTTCCTAGATAGTTTTCAACCTGCTATGGACACTGCATGTTGCCTTGGGTAGAAGCTGTGTGTGTGTGTGTGTGTGTGTGTGTGTGTGTGTGTGTGTGTGTGTGTGTGTGTGTGTGTGTGTGTGCGTGTGTGATTTTCCAGTTTCAGCCATTTTTATTAGTATGTCATTGTACCTGTAGTAACATGTAGATATTCCATTGGTGCCATTTTGTGGATGAGTAAATAGTTATGCTTATAATTCCTCATGAGAATCGTTTGCTTTCAACAAGGTTAGAGTGATTGTTTTTAGGCACTGTGATCAGCGTCTTCCCCACTCCCAACCACACCCCTACTCCATGATCACAAGTACGTGGTGACTTTTGAGGTGCATGTAAGGATTTGAGGCCTTTTTTGTCCTTCTTTTTACTAGGTAACCTATCAGAAATCAAGCCTGATAATTGCTGGAGGTTATGATTAGATAATAAAGTTAGTGTAAAGGCATGTCATTGGTCTGTTTTGTTGTTGTTGTTGTTTTATTTTATTTTGAGAATAAAACGCAGGTATTATGATAAATTTCATTCAAGTGCTGCATACCACTGTGTACAGAATTCTCTCAGCTACAACTTTTATTCTTTGCACTTTTTGATCAGAGGGGAAGAAGAATATGAAAATGGGCTTCAAAGACGGTGACCGTTTTGGGAGTAAATTTAGGGAAAATAGGTCAGCAAGCAGCAATGACGATATGCAAAGAAACCTCAGCAGCGTAAGGGTTAAAACATGCTAGAAAACATGTGATAATGTGAAGGAAGAATCGAACTCCTCTGAGAATATTTGCCGGCACTGTTGGAAATGCATAGAACTTAGAAGATGGAAAAAGCAAGTTTTCCTAAAGTTTCTTTTTTCACGTTTTCTTATAAACTACTGTTTGTGAACTTGAAATTATGCAAAAATATTTGGAGCATTGTACAGATCTGTAATTTTCAGGATGTGTTCTTTATGCATGTAGCAACATCTTGTCACATGGGTTTGTGATAGCCCATAGGTCAGCATCTACACAACAAGTTCTAAAAATGGAGATTCTTTCGAGTAAATAAAACGAGTAGATATCCTTTCCAAAAGTATTTGGAATTTTCCCAGAAGGATGTGACAAGTTTAAGATATTGAAATGACAAATCTAATGAAACTAAAATTTAAGTTTTGGTGTTTATAGTTTTGGAGGTGTAAATATTTTTAAAAGATAGAAAATGACATGTTGTGGTGGCCACTCTGAATGTTTAACAGATGACCTACTTTTTTTCCATTTAACAAAAATGGTTTTCACTTAATTTCATGTATATATCTTTGAATTGCCATGCATGAAAGTTTGAAAACTCGTTGCAGTAAAAAAATTGTTTCTTTTACCCATGTCTCCCCTTAACTGTATAACCTTTTCAGGTGATTTCTGTGTGTGTGTGGCCATCTTGATAAATTACAGTATCACCACTGAACAGACAGTGTAATCTCAGTCTGAAATTGTAAACTTTGGGCCAAGATGACCTGAGAGGGGAATGCTTGATGAACAGTTGTTTTGAGTGGTCAGAGCATGTGCTGTTCTAGTTATTCCATGGAGAGAGGAAAAAAGCTTGCATTGCTTATAGAGGGTTTTTGCTCTTCTTCCATAAGGTGCACACCATCCGGAAGCGGCGAACACCTGTAGACAAAAACTTGTTGCCCAGCACTGATGAGCCTCCACCCAAGACTCTGAAGATGAGGGAACTGGTTCACTGGAACCCTAAGAGCAACCCCATGTCTTCCACAACATCAGGGTAGGTGTTCCTTTCAGGGTCTCTGCAGAATAGCTCAGGCAGAACCTTGGCAGAATGGTTGTCTTAGTCAGTCATTACCTAGAACCTCAAGAGCTTTTTTTCCGGGTTGTTTTGTTTTCTTTTGGGGTTTGTTGTTATTGTTGTTTTTGTCTTCAGTATGGGAAATGAAATAAAGTTTGTTTCATTCATTGGAAATACATTGCATTGCAATTTGCATTATTCTATCACGTGCTAGAAGTGGCATGATAAACTTGGAGTCACATAGGTTTATGTCTTGCTTATTAAAAACCTTTTCATAGTATAATCGGATGTTTAATTTGTGGCAAGTTATGTTTTGCTTGTTTCTCTGTTTACTGCATGTGATTTTTGAAGAATTTTTTCATATAGAATTGTTGCACAAATGAAACATAATTCCAAATGTTTGTGCAGGAAGGACAAGGCCAAGATGAAGAAGAAAGTGGAGCCCAGTCCAGAGACGGCTGCCAAAGTAGCGGCTCTCAACGACTTCGAGAGGAACCTGGTGGCTCCGCAAGTCAAGATAGGACCTGATGGCAACATTTGCATGGATGAAAAGTGAGCAATGTTTTCTCCTTGCTTAGAAATGTGGCCTGCTTAAGCGTGAACTTGGATTCGTCCAAGCAATGATGAAGATTTCTTGATAAATATGGATTTTCTTTGAATTTGCACTAGTAGGACTCTTTGGCATCAGTGTTGAGGCACAAGCGGCCTCTTGTTTTAATTAGTTTTGAAAAATAAGTTGAGATGGTGCAAGCAATTAACAGACTGCTTGAAATGTGTTAATATTCTGCAGTACATAGAGAGGGAGGGAGAAACAAAACCTCTGGGACTGGTATCAAGTTTTAAAGGCATGTTGACTCTACATACATGTTTCAAACTGCAAGTGCTTGCTGCTCACCTAGCTCTGCATTTCCAGCATGTTCCAGGAGAAGAACTTGATGGAGGAGCTACCCACTGTGGAGGAGGATGAGAACGAAGTCCTCAACAGCCACAGCTTCCGAAAGAACAGGACCCTGACCAAATACTGGGACAAAAGAGGTAAGGAGACCTTGCTTTCAGCTGCAGTCAGTTGCAATGTAACAGTCTCGGCCATTTTTGCTGGGCCGTAGGTGCTTTTTTGCATCTGATTTGTGGACTTTCCTGCAGTCCTGAGCTGTCTGACATCTTTGGTGCTTGATTATGTACATCATTTTCCTGGCATTGTTTTAAAGAGTATACACCTACCTTTTAAGAACAGTTTTCATTATCTTTTCAATTTGCAAGCAATCAACTCATGAATTGAGAAAGTTGACCATGTGGCCGAAGCAAAGTGAATACATTGCCTCCAACCACTCTTTCCCATGAATTTTTCATTGGTTTCTTTTATATGGATTTGATGTGTCTTGTTGGTGCATGATGTTACAGAGACAGCCAAGTTCTACATAGCACTCAGCATGGTGGGAACTGACTTCACCTTGATGCAATGTGAACTCTTCACCAAAAGAACCAGAAAGGAGCTGAAGGTAGGCAGCGCTGGCTTGCTTGAATGGTGGATGTGCTCTAGCACTCCCCATGTCAAGATAGGCAGCGCTGGCTTGTTTGAATGGTGGATGTGCTGTAGTACTCCTCATGTCAAGATAGGCAGTGCTGACTTGTTTGAATGAAGTGGATGTGCTGTAGCATTCCTCATGTCAAGGTAGGCAGCGCTGGTTTCTTTGAATGAGGGCAACTCTTTTCAGATTTCAGTAAATGAAGTTGCCCAATCCAAGATGTTATTGTCCTATGTCATTGAATTTTCTGGCAATATAAAGTAAAGGGCACCTGAAATATTTGATTGTTGGAGGGTTTTTCCCGTCCCTAACATGTCATCCCCATTTAACTGATGATAAATGGGATAATTTGTCATGTAGAAGTCTCGATGTGCCCCCCCTCCCCCCCATCTCTCTCTCTCTCTCTCTCTCTCTCTCTCTCTCTCTCTCCTCTCTCTCTCTCTCTCTCTACCTCTCTCTCTCTCTCTCTCTCTCTCTCTGTCTCTCTCTCTCTCTCTCTCTGTCTCTCTCTCTCTCTACCTCTCCTCTCTCTCTCTCTCTCTCTCTCTCTCTCTCTCTCTCTCTCTCTCTCTCTCTCTCTCTGTCTCTCTCTCTGTCTGTCTCTCTCTCTTCTCTCTCTCTCTCTCTCTCTCTCTCTCTCTCTCTCTCTCTCTCTCTCTCTCTCTCTCTCTCTCTCTCTCTCATCCAGGATTGTACTCCAGATGACTGCTAAGCACTCAAACAACTTGGCCACTTTGTTTCATGCTTGCATTGTGAATGAATTATTGGGTCATGAAGAATTCTTATTTGACTGGTTGCATGTCCATGGGTTGATTTTTATGACCCCTTGGATAAGATTGGTACTGTAACATTGAATTAAGTGTAAGGGAAGAAATTACTGTCATGTCCTTGACAATTGAATAAATGCATAAGCATCCTTCTTGTAGATAAAACTTGTCATATCCATGGCAATATGTTGGTTCATTGGAGAGTTTTTTGTGTGTAAATAATAATAATGATGATGATGTTAATGATGATGATGATGATGATGATGATAGCTCACTTTTTTAACCACTGGAGTTATTTTTTGTGACTGTGTTTCAGAACAAGTTCAAGCGAGAAGAAAGGGGCCATAGGAATATGGTTGATATTGCTTTGAGTGAGTACAACGTGGCCATGGTTTTACTTGTGAGTCATTTGTCACCCATGCAGACAGACTCTTTGTATATCTCCCAGGAAGTTGTGCATATTTATCGACACTTATCATGTTGATAATCTTTTAACACACATTCTATCACAGATATATTGTATACCACTACAAATCGACGTTGCAATTGGATGCACCATCTCACCAATCCTTTTCATTCTGCTCATGCAGATCTTTCTCAAAGCAGCAGCAGTAGAAGCATCCTGCAATGGAGCTGACTTGGGAGAGGTCTGCACATGCCACCCCTGAAAGCCTTCATGGATGACACGACCATCATCGCCAGCGAAGACGAAGCACGGACCATTCTGCTCAAACTGCACAAGATCATCAAATGGGCAAGAATGAAGTTCAAACCCCAGATGTCGAGGAGTCTTTCACCGGTAAAGGGCAGAGTCAACCCGAGAGTCACCTTCACCAGTTCAGACAAGCCCATTCCCACAGTCTCAGAACAGCCTGGGCAGAGTGTATATATATATATATATATATATATATATATATATATATATATATATATATATATATATACGATGCCACACTAAAGAACACGGCACAAGCTACAGAAATCAACAAGATGATGCAGGAGAGCCTAACGAGAATTGACAAGTCTCTTGTGCAAGGCAAGTTCAAGCTATGGATCTTCCAGTTCGTCTTCCCACCCAAGCTCCTTTGGCCTCTCTTGGTCTACAATATCTGCACCAGCATGGTCGAGGCAATGGAGGCATCCATCAGCAAATTCCTGAGGCGGTGGTGCGGGGGTTTCCCCTGGTTTGTCCAATGTCGGCCTCTACGGCAAGGCAAACAAACTGGTGCTCCCTTTGTCCTCAATAACAGAAGAATTCAAAGTCGGGAAAGCCCAACTACTGATGGTGCTGAGGACATCAGAGGACCCGCTTGTGAGATCCACTGTTCCCACGCTCAGACCAGGAAGGAAATGGACCGCCCAGATGGCTGTGGAAAGACCAGAGGAGAGCCTAAAGCTAAAGAGGTCATGGGTAACCACCAAATAGGCCGCCAGGGATTGGGCTTTGGGGGAAGTGCCAAGCTATGGTCCAATGCGTCGGGAAAGGATAAGACAGTTAGTGTTGGAAGAAATCCGGTCAGAGGAAAACAGCAAAAGGGCAGGGAAAGCTGTGCAACAAGCGCAACAAGGCAGACGGACAGCATGGGAAGTAGCCCTACAACGCTCAGGGTCGTGGAAAGACATCTGGTGCATGCCACCCCTCCACCTTGGCTTCCTCACCAGAGCGGTCTATGACCAACTTCCAACAGGCTCAAACCTACTCAAATGGGGTCAGAACGCGGATCCCAGCTGCCCTCTATGTGGGAAAAGGCAAACACTGAACCACATTCTGTCTGCCTGCCCTGTCGCATTGGGCCTGGGAAGGGATACATGGCGACACAACAGGGTGCTGGATATTTTAGTGAAGGCGATAGAAACAGCTGTGGGGAAGGCCAAAGAGCAGGGAGCAACATCACCTCGGCAGAATCTCTTAGATGGCGGCAGTGAAAAGCCCACACCCAAAAGCAGTCAGAAAGACGGGTCAGCGTCCTGACATAGTCATCCACTCTGCCAGCAGTAGGAGGATGGTTCTGCTTGAACTGACAGTTGCAATGGAAGAGAAGATGGAGAAATGGCACCATGTCAAGGCTTTGCCAAATATGAAGCTCTAGCCAAACAACTCCATGCTTCTGGCCACAGAGTCACCATCCTCGCAGTGGAAGTAGGAGCCAGGGGCTTCGCAGGTGCATCAGCCTTCAATGCCTGCAAACAAATAGGACTCTCATCAAGGCAAACCACCAGGTTCCTGAGGGAGATGGTGGAAGCAGCAGAAAGAGCCTCATGCTGGATCTGGACAATGAGAAACGTGGCAACCAAGACCCCCACATCCAGAACACTTTAGCCAAAGACCACGCCTCACAACTTCACACACACACTCCCCCCCCCCCCCCCCCCCCCTCTCACTCCAATGTTCACAGAAGCTCTGACACCATGAGCCAACAGGTTGACACCCAGACCTGCCAAGTGCTACGCTTTAGGCGTAGCATGCTACGCTTTCGACATGCTTGCTACGCTCGTCCGTAAAAACTACGCTTTTCCCGCGTGCTTGAACTTTTGACCGTGATGGAGACCCCCCCCCCCTTCCCCCCCCCCCCCCCGCTTTCACGCCGCCGGTTCAGCTTATCGCGCCGCCTTCACAGCCTTATCTCTTCCCCCCCCCCCCCCCCCCAACCTCCGCTATGCCTATTTCTTCAATGCTACTCCAAATAGCTCTGGATGCTACTCTTTGGCATGATGGTGGGTTGGCAGGTCTGGACACCTGGAGTCATGACCAGGTGTGGTCCACCCCCTGAGAATGTCAGGAAGTTATGGGGATGAAACACTAATTGATGAGGTTTCTTCCTCTGATGTGTGTCCTGTTGGCAGGAGTTTCTTTCTTCCTACGACAGAATAGTTATAAGAAGAAGACTGCTTAGACAAGCCCACTCCAGCCAGGGAAGGGCAGCTGTTTGTTTAGGCTTTAGATAGAACTGGAGTGTTGATGTTAAATCTTCCTTTGGATTATTGCCATCAACATGCCTTATCAGACCAACTTCAACATGCAATAACAAAAAGTTCTCTCGTTAGGCGTATTGACATGCATGGAGTCATTTGCTCATCATAGCACCTGTCACTTCATCCACAATATGAAAATGTATCCTTTGCCTTGCAGAGAACAAGCAGCCTATCAACAAATTAGTGTTCATCTCAGATGAGGTGGATGAGGAGGCTGAGAAAGAACGGAAGAAGGAAGAGCGGGAGCGGAAGAGACAGGAGCGGCTGGAAGTGCAGCAGCAGCAGCGGCAGGAGCGGGAGATGAAGAAGAAACAGAGCCAGGCAGAAAAGGCACAGCAGCCCTCCCAGTCCCAGTCCACTGAGCAGAGAAAGTCCGGAAGGAAACGGCGGGGTAAGCACCCCCCTGTCCATGTCCTTTTCCTTGCCAACGTTGTGGCTTTATATAGCCTATAAGGCTGATAGGCCCTTATACTCCATTCATCCATTCTTCCATCCCTGTCCCTAGCCCTGTCCCTAGCAACATTGTGGCCTTATATAGCCTACAAGGCTGATAGGCCATTAAACTCCATTCACCCATCCTTCTGTCCCTGGCCCTCTAACCAGGCTTTTCTCTCTTCAACCTCCACACCCTCTACAGCCCTCTTTAGACCTCTCCATCCAGTCCTCTGTCCTCCCAAGTCCCCCTCCCCCTGTGCAATAGGGGCTAGAATAGACCCACCATGTTTCCCTAAGTGAGTTGTAGAAGGCAAATACTATAGGGCATTTACGCTTACTCCTAAATTATTCGAGTGATTTTCGTGCGTAACGGCTGTATTTAGCCTACAAAGGCAGACAGGCCATACAACTCCATTCGTCTGTGTCTGTCTGTGTGTCTGTCTTCATCTCTGTCTGTCTCCATCTCTGTCTGTCTATCTCTGTCAGTGTCTGTCTATCTTTGTCAGTGTCTGTCTATCTCTGTCTGTGTGTGTCTGTGTCTGTCCCGCTCTCTCTCTCCCCCCCCCCCCCCCCCCCCCCCCCCCCCCTCGGGTAGAAGTAAGAAATTTACCATTTCCTCTTGAGCTCAAACTTTCTTGAACTGAAGACTACCTTGGAGTCAACACTCATTGTCTGCATGAGGTGACATGGAAACACTATTTGTTGTGTGCAGGTGATCATAGTTCCACCAGTTATTGTGTCCTCCACTCATTGAGACTCCTTTGTTTTCCAGCTGTTCGACAGGATGACTACTTCTTTGGTGACGAAGATGAGGAGGACATGGAGCTGGAGGAGTAGGTGGAATTTTCTTTGCTTTGCTGCTCTAGAAAAATGTTGATAAAGCCACAAACATTGGAATGAAATATGTGCACTATAATGATTTCTACAGACGTTATGATCACAGTGTAATAAACTCAATGTTACATGAAGAGGTAAGAATAAGATTCTGACCCCACCTGAACTTGTTTCATGGAATGCAATTACTGGGTGTTTATCAACTTTGTGGCCTTATGTAGCCTACAAGGCGGATGCCTTAAAAACTCCCGACCGTCCGTTCGTCAGTCCATCCGTCCATCCATCCATCCATCCATCCATCCATCCATCCATCCATCCATCCATCCATCCATCCATCCATCCATCCATCTCAAGAAATGTGTGAGAAAGTTTACTACAGGAAAGTAAATGCATTTCGTTCTGTCATGTGTTGTCACCTCAGCCTCCATTTCTCATCGCACATGTGACCTCACTGCCTTCGTACCTTGTGCCCAGTAGAATGTCGCCCTCCTGCAGACTGCCACTAACAGTGACTGCTGACTGCCACTAACTCTGACTGCAGACTGCCACTAACTGACTGCCGTCTGCCACTAACTCTGACTGCAGACTGCCACTAACTCTGACTGCAGACTGCCACTAACTCTGACTGCTGACTGCCACTAACTCTGACTGCTGACTGCCACTAACTCTGACTGCAGACTGCCACTAACTCTGACTGCTGACTGCCACTAACTGCGACTGCAGACTGCCACAACTCTGACTGCAGACTGCCACTAACTGTGACTGCTGACTGCCACTAACTCTGACTGCTGACTGCAGGGCTGCTGCCCCGGCTGCCAAGGACCCAAGGACAGAGGTTGGGGAGATCCTGGTCAACATGAGCCAGCAGGGCCAACAGACCCCCAGCGCTGAGGGGGGCAGCACTCCTCAACCCCGGGCCTCCACGTCTGCCACCCATACCAGCCCCCAGAAATCACCCCCTGCCCCTCCCAGGGGCTCGAGTACCCCCCTCACCCAACCCATCCTCCCCAGACTGGCTCCTGCCCTTCCCCGCCAGACACCTACACAAGCTGGCGCTGCTGCAGTTCCTCAAGTGGCTCCCCAGGGTCCCAGCTCCTCAGTAACTGTTGCAGGTGTTGACATGGACAGTCAGAAGTGGATTCCTTCCCCACAGTACTTGCTGTCTTCCAACAGCTCTGGCACCATCACTCATGAAACTGTGGACAGTGCAGGCAACCCCATCAAGGTAGGCTTGGGTTTGGTTCTTGTTGGAGTGCATAGTCACAGAGAGAGAGAGAGAGAGAGAGAGAGAGAGAGAGAGAGAGAGAGAGAGAGAGAGAGAGAGAGAGAGGGAGGGAGGGAGGGAGGGAGGGAGGTTGATTTGCCCAGGGAGCAAAACTTGAAGAAGCCTTGGTGTTTTGGACAGATCATCATATCCTTTGGTCTGTTTGTTCCTTTGATGTGAAGGAAGAAGATCATACATGACCAGCCACGACAAAACCAGTGCTAAGTCGATTTTTGGACAAAATCGGGTTTTAATATTTTTTAATTCTGCAATCATTTCTGTTTGTTTTGACATAAGAATGAACAGTGTGAGTTAATTAGAATAGGAGTTACAGGCATTTCAAGTTAGGTACTGAAGCAGCGGTCATTTTGAAAAAACGGTCTCAGAAGATTTACCCGCTTCAGACATTTAACACCTTAGCAACGGTATTTCAAACTCCGTTTCCAAAAATAGCTGACCTTATTTTTCCTCGACATCCACAGAGCGGGAACGCCGAGAGAGTGGCCTTTCTAACGGTATATAACATGAAGGGGTTCTGCAAGGGTTTAGGTGTGTTTATTGCGGCTAAAATGAGGCAATTAACGCTAATTACAAGGAGCTTTTGAAACATTACATAACACAAAAGTCTTTATTTTACCATCAAAATTTGAAGAAATTTAAACTAATTTCTATGTTTTCCTGACATACTTACCAGTAGACAAA
>JAWQFJ010017535.1:0-5000 GCA_034096865.1 Theodoxus fluviatilis
CTATTACATTAACAGAATTAGCAACGACACTTCGGGAAATGAAAAATGAAAAATCCCCCGGTCTAGATGGTTTTCCTGTTGAATTTTTTAAGTTCTTTTGGGACGATTTAAAATATTTCCTGCTCAGAGCCATAAATGAAGCTTACGAAACTGGTTCCTTTTCAATTTCACAAAAGAAGGGGAGTGATTACGTGTGTGTCCCAAAACCCAATAAAGAAAGAAACTTCTTAAGCAATTGGAGACCAATCACACTTCTCACTACCGTGTACAAAATGGCCTCAGGAAGCATTAGCAGAAGATTAAAGACGGTGTTAGGGCATTTGATTCATACTAATCAAACAGGCTTTATCAAAGGGAGATACCTTGGAGATAATGTAAGGCAAGTATTTGACACTATATATGAATGCAATGAAAAGGACATACCAGGACTGTTGCTCCTCATAGACTTTAAAAAGCTTTTGACTCTCTTTCCGTCTCCTTCCTGTGCGATGTTTTGAAAAAATTTGGATTTGGAAGCAGCTTTCAAGCATGGATGAAGCTATTCTATACAGAAATGACAGCATGTATTATACAGAATGGTCATCTATCTCAAAGCTTTCCCCTGAAAAGAGGCTGTAGACAAGGTGATCCGATCGCGCCGTATGCCTATCTCCTCTGCGCTGAAGTGCTAGGTCAAATGATTAGAGAAAACAAACAAATAAAAGGTATCAGAATTGGCAACGTAGAATATAAATTGACTCAGTATGCTGACGACACTCAGATTCTCCTAGATGGTTCAGAAAGCAGCCTCCGAAACACTCTCAATACCCTTGATCTGTTCTTCAGGATATCTGGATTGAAAATAAACTTAGAAAAAAACGAAAGCTATATGGATCGGAAGCAAAGTACGTAGTAAAGAAAAACTATGTGCAGACATTAACCTGGACTGGACAAATGATAAGTTTACAGTACTCGGAATCCATTTAAATCCAAGGCTGACAAACATCACGAACTTGAACTTTGAAAGCAAAGTTCAAGAGATAAAACAGCTTCTGAACCATTGGAAACACCGTAATTTAAGTCTCCTTGGTAAAATAACTGTAATAAAAACACTTGCCCTCTCAAAACTAACTCATGTGCTCTCCCTGCTTCCAGACCCAGGAATAGAGAAACAAAAGGCCTTAGAAAAAATTCTATACAACTTCATCTGGAAGGGTGGACCGGACAGGGTCAGTCGAAAAATCCTGTGTCAGGAATTTTCCAAAGGAGGATTAAAAATGATAGATGTAAATGCGTATACTGCAACTAGAAAAATAGCGTGGCTGCAAAGACTAATAGAAGGTGAAAGCACTTGGTGCTCATTGATAAAAAGCAAGTTTAAAAGAAAATTCGATGATATATCCTTTCTCAAAGTTGGCAGTAAATTCCTTATAGATCTTCTTTCAGAATTCAAAAATCCCTTTTGGCAAGACATCCTGAAAGCGTGGGAGGTGTACATTAAAAACTATTCTAAGCGACAGTTAAGTTGTGAGGATGTTTTGAGTGAACCACTTTGGTTCAACCCAGACATACATGTCATATTCATAAAAGACTGGTACAACAAAAATATGTTATATATACGTGATATCCTTGATCCAACAGGAACATGGAAGACATTCGAAGAATGTAAAAGGCAATTTGGCTTAGCAGGGACTTTTTTAGACTATGAGCAACTCAAAAGAAAAATTCCGAAGGAATGGGTGGAAATAATTCGTAATTCGGGCGGCAAAGTAACCCAGCAGCGTCAACATCAAATTTGCATCAGAAATCTAACATCAGCCAAAACAGGGCTAAGAAACATTTATAACACCATGATTCAAACTCGAGATATATCGACTGGTCAGAAAAAATGGGAGCGGATATATCCCAACATATCATGGAATGAAATATGTGAAGCAACCAGGGCTGCCACAACCTCTACATACCTTAAAAGTGTCCAATATAAAATTAACAATCACATAATATATACAAATAGACTCCTCCACCGGATAGGAATAAAGAACAGTGAAAAATGTGATTTTTGCGGAGAAGGCAGCGAAACAATAACTCACCTATTTGTAGAATGCCCAATAGTATGTAGCTTCTGGGCGGATATGTCAGAATTCCTTCACAAGAACACAGACCTAACTTTACCAACGAGTCCTCAAAATTTACTCTTTGGTACAGCTCCTCATAACAAACTGATTAATCACATTCTACTGTTGGGAAAATCTTTCATTCACAACTGTAAATATAGAAGTTGTCAACCAAACACTAAGGGCTTCCTGAACATTCTACGACAAAACGCAATAATTGAAAAATTCATTGCCCAAAGCAGCAACAACACTGACAACTACATCAATAAATGGGGTGACCTGTGCACTATTTTAGGATGTACTACTCCTGAATGTTAGCACGAGATAAACTCTCTCTCTCCCTCCCTCTCTCCCTCTCTCTCTCTCTCTCTCTCTCTCTCTCTCTCTCTCTCTCTCTCTCTCTCTCACGCACGCGCACGCGCGCGCAGCACCAATCTACAGCATGTGTCTAATCCTTCCTTTTCGATTTCGCTTTTCGTAGAAGGATTAGCACTTTTTTTTCTTTTTTTGGTTCTTTTTTATTAATTTTGTTCCTCCTGAGATCCTTAATAAAAAAAATAAAAAAAAACTCTCCTGCCCCTCCATTCACCCCCCCCCCTATTCCCTCACTCCTTTATCCAGTAGTTTAAACAGTGGAGCTACTCCTTCATTTTCAATTTCGTACAGAAGGAGATAAGTATTAGTTAAAGTAGTTAATATATGTGTATGTTTGTGTGTGTACTTTCATATATGTATCCACTTCTTCATTAATAAACATATTGAAACTTTAAAAAAATAAAAAATAAAAAAATGTTTAACTCACCAGACAAATTGGCTTCTTTAACTGGTTGCGGAGCAAAATCCAACCGTCGTAAACATCAGAACTTGGACACTACATGCTTGCTATAATGGGGTATTTCTTCTAACTGCTTATCTGGATTTACATTACTAGAGGTCAGCGATCTGTCTTTGGCGCAAGGTACATGGCGAAAATTGCAAACTTATCATATGTTGATTGCAATTCTTTTATTCAGATTCAGATATATTTGAAAGGGGGGGTGGTATTTTATTTCATTCAAGATCCGAATCTGCGTGTCAGAAAAATGCCTCATCCAACTAGCATTTGCTCGCATACAAAAGACTGACAGGTTGTTTTTGACCTTGCCATAGTTGATCGCGGTGTTATTTATGAGACACGGTGGCGAATCACCCCAACTGAAATTACTTTTTAACATAAATTATCGTGCCCACGTCGGCTTCTGCTCTGCCAACGTCCATCAAAGTCTACCTAGGCATTTAAAGGATGCTCTCTCTCTCTCTCTCTCTCTCTCTTTCTCTCTCTCCCTCTCCCTCTCCCTCTCCCTCTCTCTCTCTCTCTCTCTCTCTCTCTCTGTCTGTCTCTGTCTCTCTCTCTCTCTTTCTCTCTCTCTCTGTCTCTCTCTCTCTGTGTCTGTGTGTGTCTCTCTCTCTCTGTCTCTGTCTCTCTCTCTTTCTCTCTCTCTCTGTGTGTCTGTCTCTCTCTCTCTCTCTGTCTGTCTGTCTGTCTCTCTCTCTCTCTCTCTCTCTCTCTCTCGCTCTCGCTCTTCTCTGTGAGTGTGTATGTATGTGCGTGCGTGCGTGTGTGTGTGTATGTGTGTGTGTGTGTGTGTGCGTGCGTGCGTCCGTGCCTCCCTCCCCACTAGTTCCCACTTTTTGCGCTACAATGAAAAGCCTCTACAGGAAAACCTTCGTAGCAGTCGTTTTTGCAAATAAATTCTGCTTCCTTCCCTGTCTTCCTGCCCTGTCTTCTAACTTGAGGAGTGATTTAGGATGCGTCCAATATTGCTTAGGTTTTTGAAGCTTTAGAAAGTATTAACTCCGCTAGTCCTTTGTACATGAGCTTTCATTGAAATATGCATTGAAGGAAATCCTTTGTCGCGATCATGAACACAAGGAACCCAACCAGATGGACGAAGTGCAACCTTTCACAACTTCCAGACATCTTCATTACGGTGGAGACGTCACAGAATGGGGTCCTCAGCGTGGCATTACCACTTCCTGTGGCCGTGGGCCATGCCCTGCTCTGCTTTGCTCCTCTCGTCCCGTGACAAAAGACCATTGAAGTGCCATTCAGAACAGAAATATCAGGGTATTTTACCACTAGCAGTCTTCTGTCATCAGTAGTTAGGTGGTAAGGCTGTGTCCGGTTTATCTGTTAATGTCATCGAATGAGGATTTGTTTTCTGTGATTCTGTACCGCTTAAATCTTGGGCATGGAGTCGTGGAGAGTTCATTTACATACCAGGCGAGCTTGCAACGTTTAACCGTTTCGAGGAGATATCTTTGTCCACCTGCGATGATCGTTGCCTTGCTGGCTGACAAATTCATTGGCAATATGTTCTCTTCACGAGATGCGTGGAAGCTTCAGATACGTAACATGTTCACTCGAAAGTCTCGATCCCACGTCCTGTCTCTTCTGCCGACGTCTGGCTCCCGGTCCCATTCTAAAGGATACGATCCGTGGACCACCGTGCTCAGTATTGCTCATCACGCAAACGTAGGATCTCATGTGCAAACCTAAGGCAGCAGACTCGAAAACCGAGCAGATGCTGTTGTCTGGTTCCTGACTAGCTGAAAGTATAGCCTTGTCCCATAAGTTGAATGAAAACCCTGAACCATGAAAAGTCACTGTCCGCTGAATTGAGCCCGACTCGTTGAGCCTTGAACTTCAGACAAGGAAAGGCTCTTCTACAGAATTGGGGGAGGCCGAGATGAACCTCAGGAGCCTCACCAGAGGAGTGCATTATTCGTGGTCCCTGTTTTTATGGCAGGCGGTGTCCTCCTCGTGGGGTTCCGTGGTCCTCCACGGCGCGTGCCGAGACTGCCCATTCGCCACACACCTCACTGCCCTGGTCGGGCGTGGGGGAGAAACCCCAGGAAGCGAAACTT
>JAWQFJ010017535.1:10000-17500 GCA_034096865.1 Theodoxus fluviatilis
AAATATGACTTGTGTAGAACCAAAGTTATGACGTTATATAGTCGCAAAACTTAACAAACACAAACGAGAAAACAGGGGTCAAAGGGAAGTCCGACACACAGAAAAAAGTCTTCTCCAACTCATTAGCAGCTGCTCACGTCGGGGAGTAGTCGCAGTATGTCTGCGCACTAGAACTATCTTGGTAAATCTGTGCGAGCAGTCAGTTTAGAGTTATGGCCCTCAAAAAGGGCTGTCCACTGATACCCATTGTGACAGGATTACGGAGTTATGGTGGGGTAAAATCATCCACAATGTCAGCGCTCAATCGAAACACAGATCCACCACATAATCGACAGCAGCGGACACTGGTGATTAGAAAAACAGTGGGAAAACATAGTATAACGTGCTCATACAGCATTCGTACTTTGATAAATTACATATGATACATCAAATGACTTTAAAATGTAGAGAACTCCGTGTTGACCAGGCAGAGAACTCCATGTTGACCAGGCAGAGAACTCCGTGTTGACCAGGCAGAGAACTCCGTGTTGACCAGGCAGAGAACTCCGTGTTGACCAGGCAGAGAACTCCGTGTTGACCAGGCAGACCCATTGCACCTATTCTGGTCTGGATGCCAAAGTTACGTCCAGCCACCTAAAAAAAGGTAAAGGTGTGGTTTTATATAGCGACTTACACCCTTTGTCTGGGTCTCAAACCGCTTTACACTTTACCCCCTGATCACTGGGCATCTTGATCAATTCTTACTGGTCCCTCTCAACAAACATAGTGACAGACATTTAAGACGCACACAGTCAGGTACCAGCACCAACTCCGCTCCCTGGGGAGTATTCCAACCCGATGCTGGCGCTTGGCCGCATACAAGGGTTAATCGCACTACGTTTTGCCAACATTGCCTTCACAGGTACCCGGTTTTACTCCTTGGTAGGGAGAAGCAACGTGAGTTAAGCATCTTGCTCAAGGATGCAACTCTGGGAACCGCGCAGCTTTGAACGCCGTACCCACTGGCCGCAAGCGACTGTAGGTCCAGCGCGCTAACCACTCGGCCACCTCCGACGGGTTATCTCAGGCCGCCACACACTATTATTTCACCCCTGTGACCTGACGTCCAATGTATATGTATGATGATGAACTTTAAAAAGATCACTTCTAAAAGTAACTCGAAGAAAGCTCCAGACTGAAATGAGTGAGAATTGACTTTTTCATCCGATCTTGTGGACAATAGTATCGCCATTATCTCCACCAAGGTTTTTAACTCGATCAGTTCGTTCGTTCATTCGTTCATTCGTTCATTCGTTCATTCGTTCATTCGTTCGTTAGTTCGTTAGTTCGTTAGTTCGTTATTTGACAAAAATTACTCAAAACCTTCAAAATGGATTTTGATTAGATTTGGTGTAAAGTCAGGGTTTCCCCCAGGGAGCAATCCACTACAATTTTGAGATAATATGTTTCTTCATTTTGGAAGTATCATTCCATTCTCAGCTGGGCATGTTAAAGGGCACTTTGTTGTTCCAGAGATTATACTTTGTATCCCTGGTGTGTAGCAGAAGGCTTGCGAGATAGAATTTTGATAAGACAGATGCATGTATATAAAAACAGTATAATGCTATAGCTTATCTTTGAGATGTTCATTCATATAAAGAATGTCGTCCTCTACAATTACTGATAATCCTATGTAACTAGCGCAGATTTTTACAGGAAATGTATATCCTGCAATAGCTTTCTTGCTACAGAATGGTTGCAATACAAATCTTTTTTCCGCGATGCAATAGAGTAAATCCCACTTTTACCTGAGTCCTAATCTGAATGATAAACTAAGATATTTCCCAGGAGCCTTCTGTAAACCGCCAACTCAACAAGAATGATGACAAATGATTCTATCAGATGGTAAACGATTATCCGATTAGGAAAGAAAGAAAGAAAACTATCGATGCTGTGTTCTATACGGAAGGTATTTGAATCATCATCGCTTTCCATTGCTGGGTTACAGCAAATGTCTAGGGGTAAACGAACAAATACACGGAAGAGATCGGCCAGACGCAGTCTGTGTACACATACATTAATCATTTATAAAGGACCCGTCTGTGATCAATGGAACATAAACATAGTTCTGATGGCGGGTGATTGCCAACACTGAAGCTCTCATTGCGTGTTTAAGCTGGTCTGCTTTCTCTCCGATCACAAACGGTACATGACATTTGTTCGCCACAGGTTGAGCTCTGGGCAGACTAAGGGGTTGAGAGGAACCCGGATTTCCACAAAATCGGTCAGAAATTAATTACGTCGCTTCCCGGCAACTTCCGTGACCATGTTAGTACAGGGCCATGATTACGTATGTATGTATGTGTGGGTTCTTGTATCGCGCAAAACTTCACGCCTACGGGCATGCTCAATGCGCACACAGAAAAAAGAGTCACCCATTAAATTAAAGAGATATGTTTTAAGTCCCTTCTTAAAATGAGAGAGTTTGGGGGACTTTCTGAGCAGTTCAGGAATGTTGTTCCAATAGCTGGGTCCCAAAAAACTGAAAGATCGGCGGCCATACTTACCCGGATATATCTAACATGTCCGACTTTCGGAAATCGCCGATTTCTTACGTGAAGTAGCCTAATGTTTTAGGAAATAATGATCACATATATTTATTTAGGAAGCGAAGAACTTTGTCTCTTTTCGATGATAAAGATTTCTTTAAACCAATTACTTTGGTAAATCTGAAACTACGTTAGAACAATATAGGATGTGGAAAAACACAACCTTAACAGCGTCTGAAAGAGCCTAGAAACCCCTGTCTGTACACTGAGAAATACAACTTCAGCATTGAAAACACCAGCTTTTTATTTTTCAGGTTTGCATCATCTCGTTTTACATCGTTGCTTCTTACATGTCCAGGCACAGACATCACCTCAACACGAAAAGTACGTAACCTGCTCCGTCCCATCAGTTTCACAGCAGTCGCCACAAAAAGATAAAGCAGTTGTTTTTGCCACAGAAAATGATAATAATGATAAAAGTAACAATAATAACACAGTTGGTAGACACATGATTCAGACTCTAACGGGCTATTCACCCATGCAATCCTCGGGACACACGGGACAATTGCTGACTTCCATTGAAACCCCCTGTCCATGGCAATCACATGCACACGACGCAGATGCTCCTCCTTCCAAGCGCTGGAGACATTTCGATCCTTTGTCTCGGTGGCTAAGAAAGTAACAAGAACGTCATGAAATGGCACGATCTGCACGCAATTTCACGCTAAGTTGTGACTTATTGAGAGTAGTTGTGCTTCTAATAAATCGTTCAGTTTCACAATGTCTTCAGTTTTAACTTCAATTCCGGTCCACTATGGTGTTTGCACAAACACAAAGGAAGAAAAAAAACTCCCCTTTATTGTTTGTGGCAATCGTCCAGTATATCAGGAAATTGTGACTGCCACAGATTGTTTGCATAACCTCTTGCTATATGTGTCGTGTCTAGCTAAAACTTCAGCCTTCACGTCACACTGTTTTATACGTTTTTTCAAACATGTCCTCCGAGGTCAAGGAGAGTCTTTCTGTGAAGCTACAGAATCTCGCCTTTGTCCAAGCGTGAACTGCAGGCCAGGGATTTGGTAATTAGAGTTGGTCTTCCCCCGATGGAGCAAGGTGACTGCCATTGTCGATCGCATGGAGCGCCAGCACTCTCAGGTTCCCAGGAGAATGCACTCTCCACTGTGCACTGGGTCTGGGGGCAAGAGTTTTCGCTGGGGACAGGAATTCTAGAAGTCAGAGGAGAGTGGATTAGGGCGGAAAGTGGAAGTTACAAGACAAGACTGAAGCAGACGGGGTCCACCGTAAACTGTGTCGTGGACGTTGCCTTGGCGACAGAATGGCCTTCACTTTACCATCTGGGAAAGCGTGGGAGCCAATCCTACTCGGCACGGTTCTTCGTGTTCCTTTATCTGTCTTTGTGCCTGCCTGCTCGCCTGCCTGCCTGCCTGCTCGCCTGCCTGCCTGCTCGCCTGCCTGCCTGCCTGCTCGCCTATCTGCCTGCCTGCTCGCCTGCCTGCCTGCCTGCTCGCCTACCTGCCTGCCTGCTCGCCTACCTGCCTGCCTGCTCGCCTACCTGCCTGCCTGCTCGCCTGCCTGCCTGCCTGCCTGCCTGCCTGCCTGCCTGCCTGCCTGCCTGCCTGCCTGCCTGCTCGCCTGCCTGCCTGCCTGCCTGCCTGCCTGTTCGCCTGCCTGCCTGCTCGCCTACTTGTTTGCATGCCTGCTTGTCTGTATGTCTGTCTGTCTGTCTCTCCCTTTTCTCTCTCTCTCTCTCTCTCTCTCTCTCTCTCTCTCTCTCTCTCTCTCTCTCTCTCTCTCTCTGTCTGTCTGTGTCTGGCTGTCTGTGTCTGTATGTGTGTCTGTCTGACTGTGTGTCTGTCTGTCTGTGTGTCTGTCTGTCTGCCTGTCTGTCTCTGTGCCTCTTTGTCTGTCTGTCTCTCTCTATCTCTCTCTCTCACTCTCTCTCTCTCTCTCTCTCTCTCTCTCTCTCTCTCTCTCAACAGATATTGTACTAGAATTCGAATAAACCCCGGACAAAAAGAAGAGTAAACTCTGAAAGTCCTTTTATTTATTCAACGTATTTCCTTGCCTCTAGACATTTCCTTTCCGCCTCCCTTTTTTGCTGCCACTGAATGGGTTTTCCCCCGGTGATGTAGCAGTGTACATGCCGCGTAGGCTGCTGACTGCGCATCGTAGCCACCCGAGGACTCTGGTGAGTTTGAGTACGCCCTGAAATCATTCTGATGGCTTTAGAATGACCACAGTTTGCTTCCATCGCACACTGGATGTGATCACTGTCTCGTCATGCCTGGTCGCTTCTTGCTTTGTCTTCGTTCGTCTGAGGCTCTCTGTGTCCGTCTACGAGCAGGAGGAGAAGTTCTAGGACAATGAATTTTAATAACATTTTAAAACACAATGTATGTACTCGTTTCGCTAAAAAAATCAATTTTGACTGCCTTTTCCAAAGCGGGAGTAGCTATACTGCTATGATTGCTGTGGATATGCTACATCAGTTATACATAGATACTGAACTGCACCAATTTTATGTCTTCGTTTTGGCTCTCATATGATGTCTTGTGTGAAAAGAAAGTTGTATTCGTTAGTTTTCTCTTCAGTGTGGCAGTGCTGAAATAAATTGTTCATGGTGTTTCATACAATCCTAGGCTGGGCTACTGTGTTAACCCCGAAAGCCCCACAGCCAGGGATTACAGCTGATAAAAAGGGCTTTTGAGCGGAGGGAAGGAAGGGGTGGAGTTTTACGGCCTATCAGCCTCTGGAGGCTATGTAAAACCATCAATCACAGAATCAATGAAACTCTCTAGAGTGAGCGCAAGTCAAGTCACGATGCACTTATCTATTCGATTCTTACGAATTGCGTAGGGAGACGCGGTGGGTCTATTCTGTCCCACAACCCACAGATGTAAGCATTGAGCGGATCAGATTGACTAGTGGGGGGGGGGGGGGGGGGGGGGGGGTTCCAAGTGCAACGGATTATTGATCAAGGCACCAACAATGTAAAAAGGAAAGTAAAAATAATAAGCCTTATAGTGCGAACTTTTGGCGTCGTAAACATTTCAGTTGAAAGATGCCACAGAGAGCAAACGCTTTCATGGGAACTCTGCTAGGTTTCTCAATGGCAAGCGATTTTGAGCAGCGTGCTTTGTCTTATGTTATTATTGACAAGCATTTCCTCTCTTAGATAAATTTATTGGATCCACAATGTTGGCAGTACAATGCACACAAATACTTTTGTCGACACCGAATTGTTCGGATCAGTAGGTTTCCGAACTCTTGCAGGACTGTCCGCAGCGTGCATTTTTCAACTAATGATAGAACAACATTACCAACACTACATGGGGTTACCATGGAAACGACTCATTTCGTGTGGGCGAAAATTTCCAAATGGCATCGTCTCGTCTGTGATTATGCGCATTACATAAATCATGACCATAAATCTCTGAAGTAACAAGCGCTCGGTGCGTCAGCGTTCTTGAAGAGAACTGGGCGGAGACAGCTCTGGGCAGGAATGGTTAGGATCTGTCTAGCTGTTTGTTCCGACTCGTTGTATGTGTGCTATTGAAATCGTCTGGCAACAGTATGCATGTTTACGTGTGGAATTCCTAGGCCTCGATGCGTAGAGAGATGGTTGAATGAGGACGAGGGCGGGCAAATGGATGCAAGTAGAAGCCTGGCGGATGGGTAGATGAATGGATGCGAAAGATGACTGGATAGACGGACGGATGGATGCATGAAAGGATGATTACATGAAAGGATGGATGCGAGCATGGTTGCCTGCTTGGGGCGCGTTGCTGACAAGTAGCTTTACAAGAAGAGTAGAACTAGAACAGAGCACATTCTTTGAGGTTCGCCAACTTTCTACCCAGATAAACATCTACGCAAAGATTCTGAACAGTTGTCGCGTATAGAGGCATGTAATTCTGCGTGGAAAGTCTGTCCGGAAATTAGCATTCAGCACAGGAAGTACAGTATAGCTGTCCACTCTCAGGAGAGGATGCTCCACAACAAGTCGACTGGAAACCTTTTCGCACTGGATGACGGGAAACCCCTCTTTCTCAGGCAACATAATGAGCAATATTAGCGTCATGTATGGTTGCTAGGGATAACCACAGCTGCCATCCGGCAGTACTCGCCAACGGTAATCACGGGGTATCGACTGCCTCTTTTGGCAGTCCGGAAAAGGATCGCTGCATTATATTTTGGTGTCAGGGGATTTTTTTTTAACAATGTCAACGATGCCAGAGTTTCCCACGACGCCATGTTCAGATGCCATTGTCTCATCCAGCTCCTACAGAAAGGTCTCGGCCGCCAAGTGTGTTCGAATTTTATGGTAAAGGGAGTGTCCATACTTCAAGCTGCTGCGTGGTCACCATGGCAAGATGTGTGGCGGATTACAGCTTCATTATTTGGAGTCCTAGAATCCATTGTCTCTGTAATAGGTGGACTGTGGGCGACAAATGAAGTGGCGACACACTTTCTTGTTTCATGTTGCTCTAAAATATAGTAGTATGATTTGCGTGACCAAGAACGTGAAAATATGCCCACTGGCAGCCATTCCAGTCTTCATGTCTGCCTTCCCCTGGCGGTGAATGACTTCTCTGCAGACGGTATTCTTCAACATTTTCCGTCACACAAATTCAATCAGTTTGCTCGTGTCCGAAGGTCTCTGCACTTAAACTTTGTTTTTCTCCCAAAAAGCTGATAATGCAAGAGTTTCGTCTGTGTTCCTTGGCATCCTGACAGAAAAGTCTCTTCGCTGTCTCGTTTTTTTGGATGACTGCAGGTGATCGTCCAAACACGTTTGAAGACATAATTTTAGGGAAATTTGTGGAGCCAAACCTCATGTGGATGAGAGCCAAGAGCATGTCTGACACTTTTATGGTAGACTTACGACATATTGCTCACCACTCCTTCAGAAACCTCACTCTTCCACCTCACGTCTGCCACTGAATCCAGG
>JAWQFJ010017535.1:22500-27117 GCA_034096865.1 Theodoxus fluviatilis
GATACTTCGTTGCATGACCATGAATATGCAAGCCTGATTCACAGCTTATCATGAAGATGCCCAGTCTTGACACTCTGTTTACGAGTGTAAGTAGTGCATTGAGGTGACGCAACTGTAATAGGCTCACCGTGACTGCACAGTAAAAAGGAAGTATGTCTGTAACTTTGAAGGTTTTGGGCTGATCCCTTTAATCCACAGTGCTGATCGGTGTAACGTATGTCTTACCTCTGTAATAAGATGTAAAAGCGAAAGTAATCAAAGAAAAATGTACAATATATTCAGGTTTGACACGCGCGGAGATATCCAAGAACGATTGGTATAAATTAAACTCTAGAGTCGCACGACTTTTGAAATAGCGTATTATGTAGCAGGGTCCATCATCCGTTTTCTGCGAGGGCTGGTCGCAAGGTCTCAGGTGGTCAGTAGTGTAGTGAAGGAGCTGCTAAGGGTGTGGCTGAATCCACGTCCCTGGGGATCTGGCGGACAAAAATCTGATTGACCCACTATCCGATGCCACCGGGTGGTCGATATGGCTGCTTGGGGCCGCCCCTGGCTGAGCTACTGGAGTAGGCCCCGAAAGCTCCACAGCCAGGGGTTCCAGTGACGAGGGGGGCATCGAGCGGCTCCAACCGTATGTAGTTCTCATGCGTCTGAAAGTTTTGTTCCCACTTCCAGCCTCGGAAACATAGTTCTGGTTTTTTTATTACGGCAGAAAGTTCTTTGTCTCAAAGTTATGTTAGCCATTCATAGTTAGTGCTATACTAATGAAAACCTCTGTAGACTTGTTGGCCAACTGCCGTGAAGCTGGGCATCTTGGAACGGATTCCAGGCATGGAGTACATGTGCTTGGAAACTTTGTTAGAAGGAGTCAAAGGAACTCACTGGTATACGGAAGATTATATATTACTTTCCATTGAGAACCTGCAAAAGTCTTTTGATTTCCAGGTTCTAGGCTCAGCGTTCAACCCCGTGTGGGCGAGACTGGGTACAAAAGTATGTTGAATGGCTTTATGTGATGGCCTGGCAATACAGCGGTAGTTACTTGCAGGCTTCCCTGCACGACCCTGCCCTTTGACACAGTAAAGCTAGGGATGTTTTCAAGCACAGATTGCATGCCAACTGAAATGCTGAGGTCTGCAGAAGAAACAAATGACTGATCGCGTTACCAATTGGTAAAAAAGGTAATTTTCTCACAGTGGATTTCTTTTTTTGGCTCTTGGGCACTCCTACAAGTTGATAACTGCTGTAATTCAAGATGCTCTAGGTGCAGTTAATGCGACAGATGCGTGTTTACACCAGAAAATGCAGCCTAGCTGTCGTCAGAGAGGCTGCGAGAGTGCGGTATCGATCCAACCAGTCCCACGTGAATTCTGTCGACGGAGAAAATCTGCGATGTACTTGATAGCAAAGTCGCCTGTGGTATAAACAAGCCGGAAAATAAACTCTGCATTGAGGCTTCGATCGTAAATGTGACAAAACAATCAAATAAGTCACATCTTTCCCCACCGAGAAATATGTGTGTCTACAGTAGCTGTTTTTCTTCTTTCTCCAGTACAATAATGTGCAACATCTGCAGCCAGGTTCGAGAGGACGTAATCATTGGGCTGTTGCAGACAAATGCACGCCAGTTATACCTCATATGAAATCCCGCGACGAGAGCACACGGAGATACAAAGGGGCATGGCAGGGATCGATGTGAAAACACTGACATGAAAAGGAAGAAATGCTGCGGAAAACATACTCCAGAGCAGACAAGGAAACTGGACTGAGAACGCGGGGGAACAATGATGAATTCCAAGGCCTTGGAAACGCAATCAGCGCGAATGAAGACTAAACCACATTGCGGATATGAAACTCACAGAGACAATTTCCCCACTTTTCCCCATCTACACCAAAATATTCGTTTGCTCTTTGACTCCTCTGATTATTAGAACTCCGATGGTCTCATGTCGTATGTATATTTTTTTCCCAGCTTGGGAGATATTTCGTGGGGGAATCCATCTTCACGCCTACAGTCAGCCAGAGGACGTGCTAGAACTCAAGCCATGGCCTCCACTGGACTGCCCAACAACTCGTGAGCCCACTGGCTCTGACTTGCCGCTTGCAGCGAGCTGTCAAGCCGACACTAAATCTATATACCCTACCAGCGCCAGGCCCTGATGGCCCATATCCCACATACTTAGTATGTAAATCCCAGGATATATCACAGCTCTGCTCTGCCCAGGCTGGATCCCTGGCGCAGCCACTGCAACATTCCTAGCCCCCCACAGAACTTGCGTCGCACAAGAGGACTTCTTGAAATGCTCATTGTCATCATCACACCCTCCCTGTTCTCTTGCTGGGTCGAACAGCCAGTACACCGCCTACCCTCTCTCTGAGCCCCAATGTAACAGTATAACACTCCCTGCGTTTGCTCCTCGCTTCGAGCAACAACAGTGATCACCCCTAGCACTCTTCTCTGGGCCGGCCCCCCCAACATATCAGTACACCCTCTACTTTTCTATGGGGCAACCAACAGTACACCCCTGTTCCTGTTCTCTGTAAGCTAAACACAACAGATCCTACTACCCTCACTATCTCTATGGGCAACAACAGTACACCCTCACCGTTTCTCCTGATCCGGCATACACAAGCTACACCCCTCCCCGTCTCTGGGACCAACATACAGTACACCCCTACCTTCTCTAAAGGGCCAAACAGTACACACCCTCCCTTTCTACGAATGGCAACAACTACACCTCACTCCCTTCTAACTAGACTGGGCCAACAACGTACACCTCCACCCTTATCTTCGCCGTGCAACAACAGTACACCGCTCTACCTTGTCTCATGGGCAATCAGCAGTGACACCCCTCCCTTCTCTTTTGTCCACGGCAACAACAGCTACACCTCCTGCCGTTTCTACGTCTGGGCCCCAACAAACAGTACACCTCCACTTCTACTCCTGAGCACAATCTAGTATACCCCCCCCCTCCCTGTATCTACATGAGGCAAACAACTAGTACACCATACCCTCTTTCTCCTGTGGCCAACCACAGTCACACCCCTACCTTTACTAGCTAGCGGCAACAAACAGCCTAACACCCCTCCCTTATTCACTGCGGCCCTCAACAACCGCTATACCCCTCCCTTCTCTTTTGCAGCTAACACAGCACCTACACACCCTCACTTTCATCTCTGGGCAACAAACATTACAACCACTTCCCTCTCCTACTGGGCAACAACAGTACACCACTACCCTCGATCTATGCGGCCCAAACAACAGCTACACCCTCCTTAACTACTGGGCAACAACAGATTATATACCGTCCTTTCTCTAAGTGGCAACAAAATAGACCCTCCCTTATCTCGTGTGTGGGCAAACACAGTACACCCCTATCCCTCTCTCTACAGTGGCCCGAACACAAGCAGTTACACCCCTGCTTTCTACACACGGCAACAACAATACACCCCTACCCTAGATCCTATCAACCTGGGCAATCAACTAGTCACACCGCTCCCTCTCTCTGGACCCCGGCAACAACAGCCACACCTGCTTTCTCTAGGCAACAACAATACTACCCCTCCCCTTTCTCTGGGCTAACAAAGACTACACCCCCTCCCTCTTGCCCCTTGGACAACAACAGCACACCCTGCCTTAACTCTTAGGCAACAACAATACAACCCGCCCTTTACTCTGGCGCAAACACAGTACTTACCTCCTCCCTCCTGACCTTCTAGTGAGCAACCAACTTATGCACACCCCTGCCTTTCTATATCTAGGGCCTCTAACAACAGTACATACCCTCCCTTAATCTCTGGAGACAACAACAGTACTAACTACCCTCCACATTTCTCCGCCTGGCAAACAACAGTTACACCTTTCCTCCACTTCTCCTGCCCGGCCCATACAACGAGTATCACCCCTCCCTTTCTCTAGCGGCCATACACAACAGTACACCCTCCCTTCTCTGGGACCGCTAAAACAGGATACACACTTCAATTATCTACTGAGCCTAAACAACAGTACCACCTCCTCCCTTCTGCTGGCCAACAACAGTACAACCACTTCCCTTAATCTAGACAATCCACAGTACACCTCCCTTTCTCTGCGAGTGGCAACAACAGTACACCACGTCCCTTTCTTGATGGACGCAACAACGTACAGACCCTCCATTTCTTGAGGGCAACAACAGTACACCTCCCTCTCTTTGTTCATCCCCTTCTTTTTTTACCTTTCTTGTCCGTCAACAACAGCTACACCATCTCCACTTTCTCTGGGCAAAACAGCTAAACCCCTACCACTTTACTATAAGCCGAGCAATCTAAACAGTACAGCCTGCCCTTTACCTGGCGCCCCCAACAACAGTACACCACATCCTTTTCTCTTTTGGCAACAACAACAGTCACACCCCTCCTCCTTTCTCTGCGGCAAAAAATCAGCTGCACCCCTCCTCCTCTGGCCAACAACAGATACACCCCTGCTTTACTAACTAGCGAGCAACACAGTTAGACACCGCCTGTTTACCTGCGGCACAACAACAGTACACACCGCTCCCTCTTTTCTCTGACCAGGCAAAACAGTACACCCCTCCCTTTCTCCCTGCCGGCCAACAACAGTACAACCCTCCCTTTCTC
>JAWQFJ010017536.1:7500-19541 GCA_034096865.1 Theodoxus fluviatilis
GAGGAGGAGGAAGGGGAACAAGGACGGGGAACAAGGAGGAGGAGGAGTAGGGGAGGGGACAAGGAGGAGGAAAAGCAAGAGGAGAAGGAGGGGGAATAAGTAGGAGGAGGAAGAGGAGAGGGGGAAACAAGGTGGAGGAGGAGGAGGGGAAACAAAGAGGAGGAAGAGGAAGAGGAGGAGGAGGGGGAACAAGTAGGAGAAGGAGGAGGAGAAGGGGGGACAAGTAGGAGGAGGAGGAGGAGAAGGGAGGGGAAGAGGAGGAGGAGGAAGCGAAGGAGGAGGAGGAGGAGGAGGAGGAGGAGGAGGAGAAGGAGGAGGAGGAGGAGGAGGAGGAGGAGGAGGAGGAGGAGGAGGAGGAGGAGGAGGAGGAGGAAGTTTACGGGTACACATTGGGACTACCGAAATGGGAATACACAAAGTACAGGGTATTTTTGTGCACGTGTTTATGTGTGTGCATGTGTGTGTATGTACGTGTATATGTGCATGTGTGTGTGTGTGTGTGTGTGTGTGTGTGTGTTTGTTTGTGCTCATGTGTGTGCGTGTGTGTTAATGTACGTGTGTGTGCTTGCGCGTATGTACGTGTGTGCATGTGCATGTTTTGTGTGCGTGTGCATATGTGTGCACGTGTGTATATTTGTGTGCGCATGTGTTAGTATGATTATGCACACGCGTGTGTATTTGTGTGTGCCTGCGAATGCGCGTGTAAACAGGATGAGTTGTTTTGATGGAAGGTCTTACCTGACATTATAAACCGAGTAGTACAAAACACCGTCAAAGAAGGCCAGTGCAGCTGGATAGAACAGATCCCTCAGCACAATAATGCGCTTTGTTCCATTTAGCCGAGCACTATGGATTCTTCCATAGTATAGGGAGGTCCAGTACATCCGTCCTCCTGAAAACAGTAGACCAAGCGAAATGTCGTCTTTAGTCTTTTGAAAACGTTTGTTGTCAAGTAGTTCTCGCTGTGTGACCCCTCGACATGACAATTCATGAAAGACATCGGTAACCCGGGCTAAATGGAAGACTTTGGTGAAAAGACATTGAAGACCCTTTAAAAATGGAGCTGGATGACAAAATGTATGAATCTATCATTACCCATTTCCACTCTCAACTACCCAAAGATTGATACTTATTTAATTTATCCAAATGTTTGGATACTCCATCTCTTACACCAAGACAGTCATGTGAAGCATGTATTCCCGCAACATCTGTGTTCCAAATGCATTTTTGCAAAAGGAAAATGTAAAAATAGTAGGGCTGTTTACACGATACTCACTGAAAACTGTATCCGGACTACAACTTCTTGTTATGCAACCGTAGGCCGAGAAAACTGTTCCTGGACACGTGTTGAAGAGAAACGTGTCTGCTTCATCGTGTACGACAAGTCTACTTGCTTCCTCTTCACTCCGTTTTCATTTAAAATGGAGTTTTATGTTAGTTGTTCCAAAGACATCGTATTTTAGCATAGCATATTTCAACATGAAGAGACTCAAATTTTGCATGGACGAAAATATCAGCTAGTAATGTATTTTGCTCCAACTTGTTGCATGTCATTTATTTGCTGTATTTATTAGAGTGGATATTATGTTTTTGACAAGCATTTCTCTCTCTCTCTCTCTCTCTCTCTCTCTCTCTCTCTCTCTCTCTCTCTCTCTCACACTTCCGCTGCAGCTCTTGAGTGTGACGGACGTGTTCTGATTGAGCTCCACAACGGGATACAGCATTCGCCTGCTTTCTTCCAACTCTTACTCTATCGACAGTGTGAACCTACAATGTAACATAGAAAGAAATCTCAGTAAGTGCGAACTCCCTAAATATCGTCTTCGTGTGTACCAGTCGTGACAATTCTGACTTTTAGAAAAAATTTCGACTGAATTGTGCTCACTCGGGTCGGCGACCATGGGAGTGGAGCTTGGGCTCTGGCGTGCTCGCATTGGAACGTTTGCGCTCCGAGAACACCGACGCAACATCAGCCGCAGCTCAACTGTGTACAGTTCCGAAGGTTCCTTCGACACTCGCTTCATGAAAACGGTATGGCTACTTCTCTCCGTCGTCTTGCTTTTTGCCCTAGTCCGAGCCATGTTCACTACAACCCTTGCCTCGAGCCTCTGCACCGCCATGACAGAGAGTGATCTCCTCCAACCGTCCGGTCTGGTTGAACGTGTAGAACCGAGCTCTACTTCGACGCCCTATGACTTCGACCGATCCGGATTGCTATTGCTCGCGTCAGACATTGAGACCAACCCGGGACCGATTGAGAGGGATGATTTGCTGGCATTTGGTGAGCAGTTGACACAGAAGCTTACGGCAGCACTAATGACCGAAACACAGAAAATTAGAGATGATTTGGCAGACCTGTCAAGAAAGGTAACAGAAGTGGAGAAAGACATTTCGGAAATCAAGATGAGTATCATGACTCAGGGAGAGGAAATAGATAATTTATTAATTAGTCATCAGGAACTTGCCGACCCAGTGGAGGAGCTGGATGAGAAGATAGAAGAACAAGAGCGGCGTAACCGCAGAGACAACATTCTTCTCTTCGGCGTGCCTGAACCCGACGAAAGCACGGGAAATCGCGAGGACTGCGAAACCAAGTTCGAGCAGATCGTGAACGACGTGCTCCCCAACCCTCTGCTTGCGAACGACGTTACCAGAGCACACCGAGTGGGAAGGCGCTCAGCTGGAAAAACCCAGCCGATGATAGCTTGCGTCAGAAGGACCGCCGACTGTCGCGCCCACACCCGCTGGGTGGGACCTTACCCTCTCATGCAGAGGAAGTCAGGAACTCAAAACTACTATTTAACCAATAAGAATTTAATTATACTTCAACAAACCCGCAAAATGAATGAAAGGAGGTGAAAATGATGGATGGCAATGATAATAAATGATTGATGACTCACACTTATGCAATCTAACAATGAAAAGATGAAATAATACTACCCGCACATCCTAACCCAAACACATGTGAAAATACATTCCCCACAAATCACCCAAAAACCCAACGGTTGGCCACGGACTGAGCCGCAAAACAACACCCCACAGTCCCCCAAACCCCACAACAAAAACGGTTGCTCAAACAGCGGACTCTCTCACGCCGGGGCAACTTTCCCCATGACTGTTCAACGCCGTCACTTGCCCGTCCACACACAACACCCCGACTGTCCAACACTGTCTCTCACGTCAGCACCAAACCACTACAGCTGACCCCCACTGTTTCATGGCCTCCCTCTGCGACAAGCCGCAGAACGGGGAACGGAGGGAAACAACGTGCCCGCGACCGTCGGACCTCCCCTGATCAGACGAGCTCAGGGTGATGAGTGGCACAGGGAACGTTGGATGATGATGACAGCGATGAGGAGCGGCTGGCCCCTGGACGATGACGACGGCGATGATTAACAGTGAAGACTCTGGCCGATGTCGACATCAATGGGAAGCGTCAAGGACCTTGGATGACGCAGAACGTGGACCATGCAAACGGAATAAAAACACCCAGGCATGGAAGAACACGGCCCTTCCCCTGGTGACGATTTCCTTCGGTCTACACCGACATAGACAATATAATCTAACTATTCCGGGCTGACAGAAGCCACGCCACGCACTGGGTTGACAGTAGTCACACCACAATTCCGCAACCCTCACACAAGCGAGGTTGCTTCCGCGCTCACAAAACAGCGACTGCCACTTCAAAACCCTCACCCTCAAAAGAAAACGTGAGCATCACCCTGCAAACTCTTCCGTTCCCCAAATTCCCGTGCGAAAACGCGCAGAGCTCGCTCACCACCTCAAATATCACGCTCCACGGAAAAATGCACGGACGAGGAGCGCGCTACCGCGCTTCAACCGCACTACACAACACGTGTGCGCACACACAGCTCACACACGAACATTAACCTCTCAACCCTAGCAACCTGCTCGCGACACCGACAAAATAGCCATTCCAACAGAAGAGGCAAGAACTCAAGGCCAAGGGGATTGGCGTGTCATCAGACCTGAGAGTTCGACAGCGAGAAGAAATACAGAAAGCACAGGAAGAAGGATTCTTCGCTTTCTACAGGGGCGGTGTTCTTCACCGTGAGGAGCGACGTGCGCCGACAGACTGCAGCCGCTCGCTGACAGACCGCAGCCGCCCGCCGACATACCGCAGCCGCCCGCTCATACGCTCCTCTGTCCGAGCTGCCACGACCAGCAGCTCTCGCACCGGCAGATAGGGGTACGGCCGAGGCCCGGACACAGCAACTGACAATGGTAATGTGAATGACTACATTTCCGAACTTTCCACTTCATTTCGCCTTTTGGTATGGAACGTTGAAGGTTTAATTCCCAAATTTGATGAACCCGATTTCATCGAAGTATTGAAATCTGCAACTTTCTCATGTTTATGCGAAACTTTTGTGTATAGCATAGACCTGTCTTATTGCTTACCCGATTACAACTGTTTTCTATCACCTGCAAAAAAACTTTCAGTTAAAGGTCGTCCGTCTGGAGGAATAGTTTGTTTAATTCATCAGTCCATAGCACGGTTCTTCAAGTTGCTAAAGTATAGTTATGAAAATATACTTGTATTTAAAGTGTGCAAGGAGCTTTTTGGTGTTGAAAGAGATTTCCTGATGTTCAATTTATACATCCCGCCAATCGGCTCCCCGTATTATGAAGGAAGTGATGAAAATAATGGAATAGACATCCTAGGCAACTGCATTTTAGAGATGACAGAAGCACACAACAATTGTTCGTTACTTCTTTGTGGGGACTTCAACGCAAGGACTGGGTCCATGAACACTACTAATGACAATTATTTGGGTGATATGCGCTCCTGTACACTCGACGACATACGGTCATCATCCGACATAACTATTAATGGGTTTGGCAAATCCCTACTGGAACTGTGTATTGCTTTTGACTTGACTATTCTCAACGGCTGTGTCGACACAGAGAATTCCTGCGGTTATACGTTTGTATCACCACGTGGTTGTAGCGTAATAGATTATTGTATTGCAACAGATGACATTTTATCTTGCTGTGTGTCGTTTGGAATCGGTTAGCTGGCATTGTCTTCACATATGTATCTGAATTTGATTTTTATGAGTCAACATTGTGTTGACAGAGGGCATGAGCAGTTCTCTGGTGCAACTATTAAGATTATATGGAATTCGAGTCGAGCTGAAGAATTTAACATGAATGTCCAGCGGGGCTTGACTCAGTTCACTGATAAATCCTATTGGGAAGAAAGTAGCTTCGATGTGAACTCTGCCACGAGAGATTTGACAACGTGTTTGGTAGATGCGGCTGATTTTATGAAGAAGCGGGTTTGGCAGGGTAATCATAGCTTGCTAAACAGATGGTATGATAAAGACTGTGTTGAAGCAAAAAAGTCGGCGAACAAGCAGTTGGGAAAATTTCTTCGCTCCAGAGACGTGAAAGATAGGGAAGCCTACACAAAAAAGCGAAATTACTACAAGCAGTTGATCAGGTTAAAAAAGGCAATTTCAGACAATCATTTACAGAGTATCTGAACGCTAATATTGCTGATTCAACAGTGTTTTGGAAACAAATCAGGTCTATAAACGGTAGACACAAAATACTACCAAACATAGATCCTAACGCATGGGCAGATCACTTCCAGAATGTGTACAGTTTGCCTGATAGGACAGAAGCGATAGAAACAATATGTCATAGACAACTAAGTGTCCCAGATGACAGTGTTTTAAACTCTGAAATAACAAATACTGAGATATCTACAGCCATCAGACAGCTGCGGTCTAGATCAGCTCCAGGGGCGGATGGTGTACTCTCTGAGATGCTAAAGTGTACAGGGTCAGTGCTTTTGCCTCTGCTGTTTAAGCTTTTTAATGAGATCTTTAGACAGGCCTCTTTCCCTACAATCTGGTGCAATTTCTTAATTGTGCCAATACACAAGAAGGGTGAAATAAATGTACTAGATAACTACAGGGGTATTTCTCTATGCAGTTCCCTAAGTAAAGTTTTCCTTCACATTCTGAATGTGAGGCTTCAGGCTTGGGTAGATGAGAATGAGCTTATCGGTGAGGAGCATGCGGGATGCAGAAGAGGATATTCTACAGTGGATAATGTGTTTGTTTTACACAGTATAGTTCAGAAATATCTCCAGAGACGAAGGAAAGTGTATGCTCTATTTGTTGATTTAAAAAAAGCTTTTGACACTGTGAACAGACAAGCTCTTTGGAATGTGTTAGATGCGTGTGGAATCAAGGGGAAAATGAGTCACATGCTCAGGTCAGTATATGAAACCGTGAAGTGCGGTGTTCGATGCTCCGGGGGGACCTCAAGATTCTTCGATTGTTTCCGGGGCCTGAAGCAGGGATGCAAAATGAGTCCTGTACTTTTTTCCTACCTTGTTTCTTACCTTAGCAGAGAAATAATTGAAATGGGGAAACATGGTCTACAAATAGAACCAAACGGGGTTGAGATTTTTTTATTGCTTTTCGTTGATGACATTGTCCTGTTGTCAGATACTGTACCTGGTCTCCAAAATCAAATCAACAGTCTCAAAAGAGCAGCGGATAAGCTTGGACTAATTGTGAACACATATAAAACGAAAGTTGTTATTTTAGAAACGGTGGTTACGTGGCAGCTCATGAGAAATGGACGCTTGGTAACGACAGATTGGAAGTGGTCAGTCAATACAATTATTTGGGTGTAACACTAACCACAAGATTATGTACCAATACGATTATGACAGATATTGCAGGAAGGGCTAAAGCAGCCGCTATTCAAGTTTTGAAGTCGCTGCGGAAATTAGCATTTGTCACCCCTGACGTACTGTTCAAGATTTTTGATGCGCAAATCCAGCCAATATTGCTTTATGGTTCGGAAGTGTGGGGCTTCAGTGACTGTAAACGCATTGAAAGTGTCCATTTGTTTGTACTGAAGTGGTTTTTGAATGTTTCAGCCAGAACCCCGAATGTAATGATATACGGTGACACAGGTAGATACCCGTTATACATAAATGCTATCGTAAGGTCGATCAATTATTGGTTAAAATAATTAGCATGGACCAACACAGATATCCATTCAGAGTGTATCAAATGATGTGTAACTTACCTGAAGGTCAACTCAATTGGGTAACAAGTATAAAAACTCTGCTCTACAAATACAACATGGAAAGAGAATGGACAAGACAAGCTGTAGAAAATAAAAGAGCATTCCTTAAGAATCTCAAAGAAAAATTGGTAGCTGATTTTGATAGTGAGTGGAGGCAAACGTTACAAGATAGCAATCGGTATTCCTTCTACAGACTGTATAAAACTGTTCGAGAGCAAGAACCATATTTGTACGCATTAGATAAGAAATGTTTTAGAGATGCTTTGATACGGTTCCGATTTGGAGTCAGTGACTTGTATGTTCACAAACATAGATACAGCCTCCCGACTTTCTATAATGTTTGCCCTACATGTGTAGAGGAGGAGGAGACTGAAGTGCATTTTCTGTGTCATTGCCCTGCTTTGTGTGGACTACGAGAAAGATTTTTAATGCCATTTTCGCATCTCGATGTAAATGAGACTATCAAAGAGCTTCTAGCAACCAATGACTATGCTACGATCCGTAGAGTGAGTATGTACATTTACCATGCATTTAAGATGAGAACGGAAGGAATGGAAATGTTAAGTATAAATCATTATATTTTCGAAGACTAGTGCTACTACGTAGGCCTATACCAGTAAACACTGTTTCCCTCGATACTGTGTCCATTCACATAGTACTATCCAGAATCTTCTCGATACCGCATTGCTATATAATGTAAATTTGTTTTTCACCTTGCAATGGGCCGGTGGCCTAAGCAATAAAGTGTTTCGTTCGTTGGTTCGTTTTCTCTCTCTCCCCTCTCTCTCTCTCTCTCTCTCTCTCTCTCTCTCTCTATCTCTCTCTCCCACAGACATTTGTGGAAAAGCGCATGTCACATTGGTTCTCGGATTGTGAGGAAGATTTTTGACACCAGATGCACAGTGTGCCATTTACTGGTTTACCAGCAGCTGTGGAAAGCATAGTCTCCACGCTGTAGGAAAGACAAGCCATGTCAAGCACGGTATTTTTGCTACAGTTTTGAAGGTTCTGAAAAGTGCCGATATACCACGGCACTCTCCCCTTGTTTACATCGGCCTCCTCGCTTATGCTGTGCCTAGCGACGGCACACAGCCTTGTCACGTGACGTCGTTTGTGCAGCTTTTAGAAAGTGGAACATGTTCCACTTAATTCTGGAATGTTCTGGAATCTGTGTAAGAATATATAAGCAGGGCGCGACGAGATATGAGAGCACACACAACAGAAATAAGGTGAAAGGTTAAAAAGAAGATAAGCGAGTGCGATCGATTCCTCCCCGGGTTACCATGCCCTAGAGTGAAGTTGTTATGGAAAAGCTGACCACTGCTTGTCACCGCTGTGTATCGATCAGTGCGTGAATAAAGTTTCATAAAAACTACTACCAGCCTTTGTAAACTTCGACTTCCCGGCACAAGCTAAGAGAACCCCCGTATTAACAGGACTTTGAGAAAGAGAAGCATAACAAGTGGTTCCCGATACGGAGAACAGTGGAAGCAGTGACAGTTCACAAATGATATTTGGACAGTGAGAAACGCGCTGTTCGTTCTGCTGTGTGCGTCGAAGCAATGGAATCACCAACTGCAGACATTGTGACATGGATACGTTCACAACTATACGACGGCAATGCATCATGGGATGCGTATCAAATCCAGTTCGATGTGGTAGAGAGGATGAATGGCTGGGGCAAAGATGAGAAAGTCTCATCCTCAGCCTGATAAGACAAGCGCTGACAGTCCTCGAAACCTTGCCACACAAAGACAGAAATAATTACAACGTTTTTGGACAGGCTCTCCATGACATATTTCAAGTCATCTGGAACTCGGACCAGGCTCGGTCACTGCTCTACGCCAGAAAGCGCGAGGACGGCGAGTCTCTCATTCAACTGGCAGCTAACATTGTGCGTCAGATTCAGATGCTGTCTCCAAGCACTCTGAGGGAGACATTGAAGACCGCTATTCGCGTTGAGACCAACTTCCAGCGTGAGCAAGCGACTCAGCCTCAAGGAATCAGAGCAATCGACAGCCAGAAGAAATTAGACAGCGACAGCTTTGCCCTGCTTGCCAAGTTAATACAGCTGATTGAGGAATATTTGGGCCAGATTCCAAACAGAAAGTGTAGGGACAAGGAGATAGAAACCTGCCGCCTTCTCCTTGTTCTGCCGCAGTCAACGTAGTGGCCCTACCAAGACTGGCAGTTCTGCAGTGGTTACAAGGCCAATGGTGGATACCCCTCGTGACGTGCTCCAGTGTGTGGAGCCGCTCCAGGGTATGCTGCAGGCAGCGCGAAAGTGCGCAAGGACACATCTGCAGCGGAGCGTGGATGGAATGGAGTCTGGTTGCGACAGCAAGGCCGCTCACCAGACCTCTCCTGACGGGGCTACACCATGGTTCTTCAACCCACGGGCTAAGAGGAATAGCACCACCAAGCTGACCCAGCTACACACAGGACTTTGCAAGAGCATGGGCAAGGTGCACGCAGGGATATACAGTATCCAGCAGCACCCTCGTGCACGTCCCCGGATTGTGAACCGTGCCCGTCTTTGGAGGTACCAGGGAGACTTACCGCTGGACTGGTGGCAGTCGCCACAACACCACCGTGACCCAAACCGACGCCGATGAGCCTACAATGAGAGACATTGTCTCAGGACCTTCCTTGGGAGACGAGAGCGACGATGGAGTGACCCTTGAGGAGTGCAGACATACACACGGCGAGGGCGGCGTGTGGAACGTCCATCTCGCTTCCTGAGAAGAGCTGTACCTTCCAGTAACAGAGTGGACAGTGGTCTTGCGGACCTTGATCCCATGAAGTGGACATATGCTACAACAAGGAAGCTTACACCCATGTGTCAGGTCTTGCATTTTTGCCACTCACTCCCCAAGCTATGGACTACCCGGAGTGTGATTTGACTTTTTATCAGTTTTTTTTGTTGATGTTGATGTTGTTGTTGTTAGTTGTGCATCTTTAACTGTTAGTTTACGATGTTTGGTAGATTTAATTTTTTAATAATAGTGAGATCGACGAGGTCATTTTGATCTTCAGGGGGGGGGGGGGGGGACTGTGAAGGAGCGAGAAAGTGCTGATATACTACGGCACTCTCCCCTTGTTTCCACCGGCTTATGCTGTTGCCTAGCGACGGCACATAGCCTGTGTCACGTGACGTCGTTCGTGCAGCTCCTAGAGTGTGGAGCACGTTGCACTAGATTCTCGAACCTGTGTAAAAGTATTTAAGCAGGGCGCGACGAGATATGAGAGCGCACACAACAGAAATAAAGTGAGAGCTTATGAAGAAGATAAGCATGTGCGATCGAGTCCTCCATGCGTTTCCGTGCCCTAGAGGGAAGCTGTTATGGTAAAATGCTGAATACTGACTGTCACCGCTGTGTATCGACCAGTGCATGAATTCAGTTTGATAGAAGTCGACTACCGGACTTTGTGAATTTCGATTTCCCGGCGCAAGCTAGGAGAACCCTCGTATTGACAAGACATTGCGAAAGAGAAGCGTAACACTACGTTCCATGCAGAGACAGCCATTACCAGCAGGCGACAGAAACTTCCAGTGCAGATACTGCAGGACCAGCAACGTGCCGTGAACTGCAGGGAAAACTATGACTTTCATCTGCTCTGGATCTTTCAATCTGTTCACTCAGCTGACAACGGTGAAAAGTGCATTTTGCGGTCAACCTTTGACCTCCCAGGGCACTATCAACAAGAAGTTCACAAGGAAACCGAGAGCAGACAGGTAACAGCGACACGAATTCTCAGCGGAAGATGGAGTCGGCCACGGACCCCGCCAGTCCCACTACAAGCGAAGGCGAGGTTCAAGACGATGTGCAGGCCAAGACAGACAACACGTGACACTTTAGGCGCAAACTGGAAAATACTGTCAAAAGTGAGGCGTGCTTGCAGGAAAGCCTTTGGTGCCTGAAGACACACGGACCACAAGAGTCAGGAGTTCGGTGGAGGCGGGTCTGAAGACTTCCTGTTGGTGGTGCCTCTGTTCCTTTAAAGGACACTGTCGGCAGTGCCTCCACCGCTCCTCCTCAGCCTGCACACCTTTAAAGACTGGACACCACGCCAGGGGAAGAGCGCGGACGTGGAAGCAGACAGCCCACAGAGGCAGCGAGCGGAAACAGAGGCCCGTGCAGAGACGGCGGCAGCCACAGCGTGCGGGGCCAAAGCAGCTCTTGCTGGAAACTCCACAGCTGAAGTGCTGCAGGCTTTCGGGCGGCAAGACTCGCCACCAGTGTTGAGTCTGGTTTTTTTTTCCTACACTGTAAAGGACGAGAGGCCTGCTCTCTCTCTCTCTCTCTCTCTCTCTCTCTCTCTCTCTCTCTCTCTCTCTCTCTCTCTCTCTCTCTCTTTATCTCTCTCTCTCATAGTCTAGAAAGTGAAATCTGTAGCTTGCAAAAAATGGGACGCTAAACGTTGAGGGTTAAAAGCGTCCACCTGGGCTAAATGAATTGTCTAGACATAGAGCTATGTGCTTTAGGTAGGTGGACATTCTGAATTTGGTTTGTTTGGCCGCCATGACACTTTTCAAAATGGCCGCCACAATCTACACTTTTCTTCAAATCTCAGCTAATATTTGGGATAAACTCAAAAACATGGAGTCAATTCCTATGTTTTGCATGATGACAAAGTCAATTGTGGCCAAACAAATAACCCTAGCATTCACATTTTCTAACAAAAATTACATATTTGACCAAATAGATAGGCGATGTACGAATTCGGTAAGTATTATCTTCTGAATTTGCTATCTTAAACAATGCATATCAGTGTGGTCTGGATGAAATATTTACTACTAGAACAATGTAGTTTAGGTGGGTGGATATTCTAAATTTGCTTTGGATGGCCATGTTGACAGATTTAAAACGGCTGCCAAAATCGGGATTGGCGTAAAACTGCCTCACGAGTTTGTATAGGTAGATTGGCAAACAAAACAAAAATGTCTATGTGATTTGGCAAGA
>JAWQFJ010017537.1:0-2500 GCA_034096865.1 Theodoxus fluviatilis
AGCCACTCGATTTCGGCATGGGTGCGACAAGTTGGTTGCTGTTTTGATAAAGTGCTCGCATTTCGATTTGGTGGGCAATTATTTAACGCCAAACGAGACATTCTAGTAGTCTGTGCGTATGTCCCCCCCTCCCCCGCTCCCCCCCCCTCCCCCCCCTCCATCCCTCCCCCCCTGCCCCCCCCTGCCCCCCCTCCCCCAAACCCCTCCCCCCCTCCCCCCCGCTCGCCCCCCTCCCCCCCTCCCCCCCTCCCCCCTCCCCCCCCCCCCTCCGCAGGATACCCATATTATGACAAATTGAGTGACAATAATGGCATATATATAGTATATTAAAAGAATTTCTGCTGCAACTGTGCACAAGAAATGCTGACTGCTTTCTTGTTTTATCAGTTCAGTTCAGTCTCTTAACCCTGAGATGGGTTGTTGAGGCACCACTGATGACTTTCGGACAATCTTCCTCCATCGATCTCTATCCTCTGTGGCTCGCTGTGAGTCAGCAAAGGTCAAGCCTGTCCACTCTTTGATGTTGTCTTCCCACCTCTTTCTCTGCCTGCCTCTCCTTCTCCCACCTGGTACGGTACCTTGCAGGATGGTCTTGGCCAGCCCACTGCCTCTTGACACGTGACCGTACCACTTCAGCTTTCTGCTTTTCACGATTGAGAGCAGGTCTTCGTACTGTCCAATTGCTCTCCTGATCCTGTTGCTGACTTCCTCATTCGTGACATGGTCTTTATATGAGATGTTCAGAATCTTGCGGTAGCATCTCATTTCCAGGGCTTGTATCCGTATCTGTAGTTCAGATGTGAGTGTCCAGGACTCGCATGCATACAAGAATACGGAGATGGCCAGCGTGCGCATGAGCCTGATCTTCGACGCGAGAGTGATATTTCTGTCACGCCATATTGGCTTCAACGTTGCCAATGCTGCTGTTGTTTGTGCTATCCTGGACAGTATCTCTGGTTTGGACCCTTCATCAGTCACAATAGATCCCAGGTATTTGAAGTTGTTCACAGCTTCCAGTTTTTGGCCCTTCACTTTGATTTCCATTTTGAACCCCGAGGATTGTTCGTCATCACCTTGGTCTTCTCGGCGCTGATCTCCATGCCATATGCCTGTGAGGTCTTGTCCAGGTGCTCGACAAGACTAGTCAGCTCCTCTTCACTTCCTGCTAATCCATCAATGTCATCAGCAAAACGTAAGTTGGTGATCTTTCTGCCACAGATGCTGATTGGTCCTTCGTGGTCTGCTAGGGCATCAGTCATTATCCTTTCGAGGAAGAGGTTGAAGAGTGTGGGGGAGAGTAGACAGCCCTGTCTGACTCCGACCGTTGTCCTGAACCATTCGCCTGTGGTACCATTGAACAGGACTGCGCTGGTTGCTCTGTCATAGAGATGTTCGACGACTTTGATGATCTTGGAGCTGATGTTGTAGCTTCTCAATGTGGCCCACAGCGCAGCATGCCAGACTCTGTCAAACCTATACATAAAAAAGGCGATCCTTCCAACCCAGATAATTACCAGGGAATTTGTTTATCAAGCATATTTTGTAAAGCGTTTACTTCAATTATCACTAGAGGAATACAGAACTGGGCAGATTCCGAAAACATTATTGATGAAGAGCAAGCTGGCTTCAGAAAAGGGTACTCAACGATAGACAATATGTTTATTCTGCAAAGTATCGTACATAGATATTTGAGCAGGAAACGAAAGCTCTACATTGCCTTCGTAGATTTTAAGAAGGCGTTTGATACGGTGGACAGATTGGCCTTGTGGAAAATTCTGGAAATGTATGTATGAAAGGAAGGATGCTCAATTTACTTAAAGGCATGTATTCATCCGTATGGTACTGTGTAAAGTGCAACGGTCGTTGTACGGATTTGTTCGAATGTAACAGGGGATTGAAGCAAGGCTGCAAAGCCAGTCCGATAATTTTTTCTCTGCTTATTTCATATGTTGCTAAAATGGTGAATCAAAAAGGGAAACATGGAATCCAGCTGATGCCCGAGTCTATTTTTATACACTTGCTCATGTTTGCCGATGACATTGCATTGATTTTGGACACAGCAGTTGGCCTACAAAATCAGCTGAACGTTCTTGTTGAGGAATCTAGTAAACTTGGGCTTATGATAAACTCGGAGATGGCAAAGATTGTTGTGTTTCGTAACAGTGGCTTTCTTGCGGAACACGAGAAATGGTTTTTAGGAGAGACAAGGTTGAATGTTGTAAATAAATTCAAATATATAGGGACTATTTTTTCCACACGATTGTCATTTAAATCGATGCAAGTGGATTTGGTGCATCGAGCTAGAGCTGGTATGATACAGCTTATGAGACGCCAACGAAAACTTGAATGTGTTTCCTTTACTTCTATTTCAAACTTGTTGATGCCAAGGTAGGGGCAGTCCTTCTGTACTCATCGGAATTATGGGGCCTGAAAGGCTGTCATGTGGTAGAACGTGTACATTTACAAGCTTTAAAAAGATTGTTGCATCCACCAACACATA
>JAWQFJ010017537.1:20000-28597 GCA_034096865.1 Theodoxus fluviatilis
TGCACGCATTACTGAAGTGGGTACACACATACTCGAGTTTTCACACCGGTAGGCGATGTATTTTGAACTAATAATAGAAAAATGGTCAGTATGAAAGGAGTTTACAAATATTTTATTGTAGACATGTTTAAAATTGCAAAAATAAAATCACCAACAAATGTATGCAGTAAGTATTTTCGGCAATAAGTTGAGCAATGGGTGTTACATGTGAAAGTTTTGAAATGAACAACACAGAGACAACATATCAAGTACTAGACAATACTGCGACTTGACAAAATAAAAACACCAATCCTAAAATTTAATAAATAATTATCGATGGTTGAATTTGAGAATATTGTCTATAAAATTTTCTTTATTATATGCTAAGGGGAGTAGTTAATCATGTCGGCTGGATAACAAATGTAAAGTGAATACATAATACAGGTAAATAGACAATCGCAACTCAAAACAAAACAAGGCAACGGTGACACTTTTGGTTCCACCAAACTTTATGAACACCAAAAAGTTGCCACATCGACGCCATTGCAGACAAGAGCCAGGAGAGAGGCAATGGCAGTGGTGGTAGAGTCCTGTTATATTTATTAATGACAGTCACACATTCACGTCAATTGAATTGTGAAACTGTTCACAACAGAATGGAGCAGATTTATAGTATCACATCTCTGACCAGTCCTCCTAAACTGATTTGCCTGGATACTTTGTTCAAATCGAGATACAACCGGATAATAATCCAAGGAGGGCACTGCAGCGATTTTGAGATTTAACTTTATTCAGAAAGCTCAATCGTTCCTACATATACTCCGAGAGTTTCAAATTTCAAATATACCGCTAAATGAATATTGTTTACGTCTTTGAATATGCACTGCAAATTCAATGTGGGGAAAAACTTTCTCTGATTGCTTAATACCTAGCTCATCATCATATTGCTTCTGTCGTTCTCGCGAACAGATTGGTCAAGTATTTGGTATGCTTAAACCATCTAAATGTGTACCTCGTTTTCACTGACCGCTGAGGGTGCATGTAAGAGTTTAGCTCTGGGTCAGATTTCAATTATGTAGCTTGATTACAAGTAGAGAGTTGCTCTACAAAATGTAGCTCAAACTTGAGTAGTCGTTTTCTTGGATAAATTCTTTTTTGGTACATACATATTCAAATTGTCATAACTCAGCAACCTCTGCACATATCACAATAATGTTGGTATCATTTTGAAGGTCTTTTAGTGTACAGTGACACACAAAATAATTATCCGAGCGACTCATTTTGGGAGGACCGGACATTTCTTGTGGTAGGTCTAATTTTCCCCACAGCTGTGTACATGTATACTTCATTGCTGTGTACCGAAGCAATAACGTCCAATGCCAATAGTTTTCCCGGTGCGTCATATCTATGTGGGGGGTGGGTGGGGGTGTGTGTTTCAGTCATAATTTGTAAGTTTCGAAATGAACAGTGCTACTATGTCTAAATGGAAATTTTTTCCGTTCAGATCAAAGTTTAATTGTGTTTGCAACTAATCCTTTACAGAACATAGCAGAGGAGTATCTAATACAAACTATGTTGGCCCAGAGACGCAAACGTAATATATTCTGCAGCCGAACTGACTAAAAAGTTGTGCAGTTTGACTGGTTTTACTTTGCACTTGATTTCTACAGAAGTCATCACCTCTGTGTCCTCCTTTAGCAGAGTATGAATACTGACGGCAGAACTGTGGTCGTTTATCACATTCATCTGAAAGCTGCATACTTTTTTATATCTCCGAGTTATACTCCTTTTCTACAAATCTAAATTTGCCCTTAGTTTTAAAAGATTACAATACTGCCTGTAAGGGTTTTTCATCTGTTGGTCCACGTATGCTTCGTCAGGCATGCGTTACATTATGAGGTTCATCGTAATTGGGTTCTTGTGAGTCTTAAGCAGGGATGTTCTCGTACGGATTGCTCAGAGGACACGGCGTGTTGGGGGTGAAGGCTTGACACCCTGTCTGCTTGAAGTGCTTGGAGTCTCGGCAGAGGCAGACCTCGAGAGAGGAAGGGCCACGGGCTCCAGGTAGCTGGTGCGGTCTCCATCGCTCGTTGCTGCAGAGTTCACACTCTCGTACTGCCGTTCAGTGACACCTGGAAATGACATTTTCACGGAACTGAAGTGCGAACGAGGCATTGGTTGAATGAGGCGGCGAAGCAGGGAAAAAAAGAACCAGACTTTTGCCAACTACACTTTCGTTTATTTTGTCCATACATTTGTCTCTACCCGTCTCTCTCTCTCTCTCTCTCTCTCTCTCTCTCTCTCTCTCTCTCTCTCTCTCTCTCTCGCGCGCGCGCGGTACGGCTCAGAGATATGGCCACTTTCGAGACCAAAAGACACAGAAAAAGACCACATGTTCGCGTGCAAACGGATTTTAAATCTAGATGTTAGATCGCCCAGCACTTTGACATATGGCGAGATGGGTGGTATCCCATAATTGCCAATGCAATGTCCAGGGTGATGAAGTACCGGCTCAAGCAGGGTAGATTGTCGATGAATAGACTCCCGAAACAAACCTTCCATACGTTTGCGCAACATCAACTTGCCAACAGAATTAAACTAGGCCAAGGCTGTAGATGACTGTTTATCAAAACTGGGTTTCAACTTTGTTTGGATAAGTTGGGGATGCTCAAACGAGAAGAGTTTCTTGAGGTCATTCCAAAAAGGTTAAGTGGTTGTCTCAAGCGGGAGTGGAACGTAAACATCTGTGGGAGCGAGCGATTTGCAGTATACAGGACTTTTCAAAATAAGTGTGAAAGAGAATGTGATGTAAACACTTTTAAAATAAGGAAATTCAGGGATGTATTTATCATATTCGGATTAGGGATTAACGATTTACGGATCAACTGAAGACAATAGAGGTAACAATGACATTTCCTGTCCATTTGTCCTGATAAGATGAAAACGGAGAACACTGTTTACTTTGTTGCCCATAATACAATGTCTTAAGGGAAAAGTACATCGAGAAAGACATTGGCCCTCATATGCCTACTTGATAGACGGACAACACGCAAAGAAAACCACAGATGGTGCGATGTACTTCTATGATGCGCTAGCATTGCCAAACCAGACAGTTGCTAAGCAATAGGCACATATGCATTATACATGAATTTGTCCGATCATTAGCGGCCAAAGACCGCCAGTTCTAGGTGAAGTTACCATGTGAAAGGTCATGTACGTAAGAAGCGGGACAAAGAGCCGAGTTTACGTTTCTAATGCACATATTACGCACGAGGCACCCTGCCTTCATCTCTATGAGGAAGTGAGAACGTAGAGCAGTACACATATATCGAATACATATTTGCATGAGTACCCTTACTATGGAATTAATCATAATGCGCATTATCTGACACTACTATTTATACCTGAATTATAATCTTATACGTGCGCGATGATAATTCATTTTCATGCTTCTCATAGGGACTCATCGCCGAATGCTTTAAATTCATACATGATGGATATTTGATTCATGCATGATGAACATTAGAGCATCAAGTTTCAGCTATGTAAATCTCACTATTTTAAATTTTGTAATATCTGTACCTCAAATTGAATATTTCAAAGACGGGTCGTCGGCGACAATGAAGCAATTACTCTCTCTTTCTATCTCTCTCTCTCTCTCTCTCTCTCTCTCTCTCTTTCTCTCTCTCTCTCTCTGTGTGTACATTTGCCCTCGCGCATAGGTATTTATATTTGTCAGTCTGTGTGCCTGTGTGGTCTCTGACTACCTGTCTGCATGTATATCTGTCCGACTTTCTATATCTGTACAATACAATACAATACAATACAATTCAATACAATACAACACAACACAAGACAAAACAATACAATGCAATGCATTACAACATTATACAATAATACTTAATTCCATTACAATGTCAACGTTTCATGCTAATCATGAAAAAAAAAATAAAACAACACATTGTATGGAATATAACATGTTTAGGGTTTGTGTGTGTGTGTGTGTGTTTTGGGTGCGTGTGTGTGTGTGTGTGTGTGTGTGTGTGTGTGTGTGTGTGTGTGTGTGTGTGTGTGTGTGTGTGTGTGTGTGTGTGTGATTAAAGCCCTTCAGAAAGCAAGAGAAATTTGAGAGCAAATGAGAAATAGAGGACGGGTGGATTTAAAGAGACTAAAACTGGTGCAAGATAGTTTTCGGAAGTATCTCAGAGGACACAACAACAGGGAAAGACGGTGGTGGTTGGGGCGTGTGTGAGGGAAGTTGTGCGACCAAGGTACCTACCTACTCTGGAGGCACCATCAAGAGGGTCGTAGTCATTTATTGTCTCGTAGTCGTTCTCTGTCGCTTCCTGCGACTGCTGGGTTGGAGATCCTACCAAGGGGAGAGATGGCATAATAGAAAAGTAGCCGTTTTGATTCTTCAGTCTTGACCAATTCATTACTTGTCACGGCACATAAACCTCCGTTCTTTCCCAGCTTTGCAATTAGTTGTCTCACATCCACGAAACCAAATTTACTTTATTCCTTTCGAAGAAACGTCACGATGCTGCAACGTATCATGGAAATCTCAGGCAATACATCCAACCATCAGATGAGAGAGAGAAAAAAGTAAACTATGGATGACTTCTGTGTGCTGACTCACGGCTGCACGCTCTACACGCTCAGTTGCTAGTCATGAAAATAATAATCAACTTTCAGCTATCCAACATTTAACATCAACAAGCACGGCCTCCATGGGGAGATCGGCATGGTCGGTGCTTCGAGTTTACGACAAGGGATTTGACGCCCACGAACAGATCTGGGAGGTGACTGTCATCGTATGTGTGAGAAACTGCGTGTATATCAAAAATGAAAAGTCCCTGAGCCGAGTATCTCACAAACATGTACATGGCCGTATCAAATAAAAAATCTGTATTGAACATAGAGAGCAGGCCTCGATACTGTGTGAGGCACCTTGTGGGGACATACTGCGTACCTGCGGTCTCCATAGCAACAATGGCCGCTGCAGGACTCGGGTCTCCAGCTCTCACACCCTCCATGAGCGTCCTAGAAGAGAAGAAGTTCCTCGATGGCCTGATGCAGGCATCACACCAAGCACACATCGAACCCACTCTCTCTGCACTGCACCCAGTTTTGGCTCGTTGTTTGCATCTACTTTGGTTTACATACTCTCTTTTTCAGTCATACTGGGATGATGAGACACTCTCTCTCTCTCTCTCTCTCTCTCTCTCTCTCTCTCTCTCTCTCTCTCCTAAGATTTTCTGGTAACAGTCAGGCTCAAACCCTTCCTCTTTCTCTTCAGACTAAGATAGTGATGAATTTTCTGACCGTGATAAAATTCCTTTGATATTTTGCTCTTGCTCTCCTGCATTTGTGCTTAAAGTTACTTGCTTGTCTCTTAGATTTGACCTCTACGTTATCATTGTTAAGAAACCTACAGTCTCTAGGTTTTCTTATCTTATCAAGTGTTGGATGCGCATGTGGGGGCAGGGGTTCCCTTTCCTGCACATCAGACGTCACTTGCACCAAGTAGTCCTGGTTGTGGCGCGGTGCGTGATCTTCAGAGGTACGAACCTCTTCCTCAGCCTTATACTTTCCTTTCCACCGTTTGGTGAACTGGAGATCCTGTTGGTTTCTTCATGTAGGTAGCTTACTTCAGTTTTTTGGTCGTTCCTGCTTTCTAAACACGGCAAGGTTCCTCTCATTTAGTTCACCACTGTACTCTCGCCACCTTCTTTCACTTGCAATTAAAGCATGCCGTAAATACCCATTCTGGTGACTTAACCCATGGATCGACCTATGAAGAGATGTGACGTCACCTCGGAGCATGGAAAACCAACCATGCGTAGTTTCTTCTATGCTTTGCAACCTGTTTGATATGTTCATCGTTGCTAGGCACAGAAGGGAGCGCACTCTAGCTTGAAGCAGTTGCAGCGCCTTTTGAGATGCTCCAGCTGCTGCGCGACTTTGATGGAAAGGTGACGTCTGCTACGGGGTGAGTGAACACTGCAGGAAATCGACCCTAATGCTTTTATTAAGTCGCCTATTCGATCAAGAGGGATAAAATTGAATGTGAAATCATTTTGGGGATTCATGTAGGCCTATTCCAAGAGGGCCTCCCAAACCCTATACCTTTAACGATAATGTGCTTTTTAAGTCCTTAAAAAATCACCAACAATCAAAACTACTCAACCTGATATGCCGTGTAGCAGAGATTAACTGTTCAACAATGGAACGCGGGGTTTACGTAGTGTATTCATTCCTTTAGTTCGTTGTTTGGAGCAGAAATTCAACATATTAAAAGCGAATTCTGACGACATTTGGTCCAAGGACAAGATTTTACCCAAGGAACAGTCCATTAAATTTTGGAAGTTATCTGTTATCTCGTTTTGGAATTACACCTACAAAGAATAATTGTATCCCCTATGCCGTCAGCCGAGCACAGCAAAACCGGCGTAGTGTATTTTTAGTCTCCCACTAGTCTCGCGTGAGATCATCACAGCAGCGCCAGAGGGCGAGTGGGCTGGAGTCGTTTGTTACTGTGGCTGCCTTGTTATCTCTGCCAATGCTTTTTCCCTTGGTTCATGTTGTATTTATCCCTTAGTTATTCGGCAAAGTAACTCAAACAGTTCACAAAGGATTCAGATGAAATGTGGTGCAAGGTCAGGATTTCACCCTAGAAACAAGCCATAAACTTGTGGATTTTATCTTATATCTCATTTTGGAAATACAGGTGTTAAGAGATGTATGCGTATCACTAATCTGATGACGTCAAACTGTTGATGACGCCAGCGTGTGCGCATTCTGTGAACCCGGGTCAGTAGCCGACAGGCGAAGTCTCTAGTGGACTAGAGTGGCGTATGCGTTCCCATTCAGAGACCTTCATCTCCCGTATGCATGAGAGGGAATTAAAGCCTTATTTTGTGAGTAAGTGTCAACTTTTGAAGTAAAATAACTACTTAGGTGGTTCTTTCCAAAGTAACCATGTAGTAAAACAACCCTAATTCCACTTCAGCCAGGACCCATGAGTACAGCCGTAGTAACAGCGAGTTTGGCCGCCATTGCTCTCTACGGTTCGCACAGAAAGCGCTGTATTGGGATACTAGAAACCCATCCAAAGAAATTGTAAGCTATGAACAACATTAATATATTAAAGCTATATGTTGAAAGCTGTATGTATGATCGTGTAAGCTCCTACAATTTAAAAACGGAAATGCGGGTAGACGCACCTCAACGCCGAGGCAACTGTTGACATTGTGTTCTAAGTTTGTTTTATCTGATGCCATGAAAATTATACATTTAAATTGCTTTTTTGTTATGGAAACACTATTCAGATTAAAGTGCTTCATTTTCGTACACGAGGAAATGTGTATCGACGTACGTCAAGGTCTCACGAGTTTGGTGGGAAAAGTGCGAGCTGAGGTTGGAGCGAGAAAATAAAATTATCCCTGCATTCCGTTGCACCCTGCTTCATCTCTGCTACGATGTGGCAGGCTCAGGAGTTTCGATTGGTTGGTTTCTTTAATTACTTAAAACGCACATTGTCATTAAAGTAGAGGGTTTTGGAAGCCCTCTTTGAATATATGAATACCTAAAAATATTTCACATTCAATTGTATCCCTCCTGATCGACTAGACGACTTAATAAAAGCATTAGGGTCAATTATCGTTGATAACAAAGGAGAGGTAACCATCACCAGTCATAAAGGACGGTCAAAGGAATTCCAAAATGTGTCGTCTGCTACTTCGTTACAGGCATGGGTATAAATGCCGACATTTACTACATATATCAAACCATGACATACAATCCACTCTGCCACGATAATGAGTGCACTTCAACATTAATTTCTTCGAAATTTGAAAGCAATCGGCACATCGGCCACTTCCATGGCTGTAAACTCCGTGGCTTGAAGTATGTTTACCGTGCAAGTCCGTGAAGTGACTTCCATTTAATTTTTTGTTTAGTATGAGCCAATCAAATGCGACTACGGGCGCTGTAGTTTCATTGTTGCTAGGCACAGCAAGTGGCGCACTCTAGTGTGAAGCACTTAGAGCTCCCTCTGAGATGCTCCTGCTGCACAACCTTGACAGGAAGGTGAAACGTCACCGAAGATCGTGTATCAATCATCGACCCTGACGTTCTTATTAAGTCGCCTATTTGATCAAGAGGGTTAAAATTGATTGTGAAATCATTTTGGGGATTCATGTATTCAAACCCTATACCTTTAACGTTAATGTGCTTTTGAAGTTATTTTAAAAATCGCCAACCAATCTAAATTCCTCGGCCAGCTACGTCGTAGCAGAGATGAAGCAGAGTGCAACAGAACGCAGGGATTGTCAACACAAAATATGACAGCTTGCACGTGCGCGTTTGATCGGCAACAGCGACGAAGGAGAAGCGACAGAATATCGACCACACGAATCCGCTTGATTAGTCTGATGAGAAAGACATCTACAATATATCTATATTTCATCGCCATGAAATATTGGAATTGCAGATGAGTTGCACGAGGACTTGCATGCGCACATAATGCGTCATCTGCCAACAAGCAGACGACAGCCAAAGACTCTTGCACATGCGCACAATGACGGGATTTCTGGGATTCCTCCCAGATAGTTACT
>JAWQFJ010017538.1:5000-7500 GCA_034096865.1 Theodoxus fluviatilis
TTTTCTTGCATATTTAATCAAGGACATTCATAAGGAGATACACAATTAAAAAAAAGTACAGGATAATTTCAGAAAGCGACTTATCACACACATCTGGGACTCAACGCGCTTTGCACTTTACCCCCTGATCACTGGGCCGCACAATTGGTGCTTTTTTGGCGCCTGACGACAATCCCAGTGACAGACAGATAAGACGCACACAGACAGGTGCCAGCACCAACTCCACTCACTGGGGAACACTCCACCTTGATGCTGGCTCTTGGCCGCAGGCACCAACTCCACTCACTGGGGAACACTCCACCTTGATGCTGGCTCTTGGCCGCAGACGAGGAGTAATCGTACTGCCGTGTGTCATTGCTGTCCTCACAGATACCCGGTGTTACTCCTGGGTGGGGAGGTCAGATGAATGAGGAGTAACAGCTCTCGTCGTTTTATAAAACAAAGTTTGTTTTATGCTATGATGACATTGTAAGCCAATGCACGGTGGATGAAACTTGGTTTGAGATCAGGGGAAACAAAACTTATAAAACACTCTTTCAGGCGACAACTACTCATCGGCGGGGGCGCGTGTGTGTTTGTTTGAAAAGATGCGTGATTTTTGGAATGGAATTTTCCACCAAGTAGCTGTTGTCCAAACCATACGCTTCTTCCTCCTGGTCACAGGGCTTCTAGAATGTTCACTCCAGCATCACGTGAACTCTATGGGGAGCCTACACGCCTCTTCCTCCTGGTCACGTGGCTTCTAGAATGTTCACTCTAGCTAGCATCACGTGAACTCTATGGGGAGTCTACACGCTTCTGCTTCCTGGTCAAGTGGCTTCTGGAATGTTCACTCCAGCATCACGTGAACTCTATGGGGAGCCTACACGCTTCTGCCTCCTGGTCACAGGGCTTCTAGAATGTTCACTCCAGCATCACGTGAACTCTATGGGGAGCCTACACGCTTCTGCCTCCTGGTCACAGGGCTTCTAGAATGTTCACTCCAGCATCACGTGAACTCTATGGGGAGCCTACACGCCTCTGCCTCCTGGTCACAGGGCTTCTAGAATGTTCACTCCAGCATCACGTGAACTTTATGGGGGGCCTACACGCCTCTTCCTCCTGGTCACAGGGCTTCTAGAATGTTCACTCTAGCATCACGTTAACTCTATGGGGAGTCTACTCGCCTCTTCTTCCTGGTCAAGTGGCTTCTGGAATGTTCACTCCAGCATCACGTGAACTCTATGGGGAGCCTACACGCCTCTGCCTCCTGGTCACGTGGCTTCTAGAATGTTCACTCTAGCATCACGTGAACTCTATGGGGAGTCTACACGCTTCTGCTTCCTGGTCAAGTGGCTTCTAGAATGTTCACTCCAGCATCACGTGAACTCTATGGGGGGCCTACACGCCTCTTCCTCCTGGTCACAGGGCTTCTAGAATGTTCACTCTAGCATCACGTGAACTCTATGGGGAGTCTACACGCCTCTGCCTCCTGGTCAAGTGGCTTCTAGAATGTTCACTCCAGCATCACGTGAACTCTATGGGGAGCCTACACGCCTCTGCCTCCTGGTCACGTGGCTTCTAGAATGTTCACTCCAGCATCACGTGAACTCTATGGGGAGCCTACACGCCTCTGCCTCCTGGTCACAGGGCTTCTAGAATGTTCACTCTAGCATCACGTGAACTCTATGGGTAGTCTACACGCTTCTGCCTCCTGGTCACAGGGCTTCTAGAATGTTCACTCCAGCATCACGTGAACTCTATGGGGAGCCTACACGCCTCTGCCTCCTGGTCACAGGGCTTCTAGAATGTTCACTCCAGCATCACGTGAACTCTATGGGGAGCCTACACGCTTCTGCCTCCTGGTCACAGGGCTTCTAGAATGTTCACTCCAGCATCACGTGAACTCTATGGGGAGCCTACACGCCTCTGCCTCCTGGTCACAGGGCTTCTAGAATGTTCACTCCAGCATCACGTGAACTCCACGGGGAGCCTACGCGCCTCTTCCTCCTGGTCACGTGGCTTCTAGAATGTTCACTCCAGCATCACGTGAACTCCACGGGGAGCCTACAAGGAAGACGTGAAGATCATGCTCACCATTCATTGTTAACAATTTTCCACACCAGCCCTCGCAGGTACACAGTTATACACACTGGGTGAGGAGAAAAAGAAGTGGAAGCACTTTGCTCAAGAGTGCAACTCCAGCATCCGCTCAGCATCACACAACACGCCCACCATCCGACACCGACAGCGCGTTGAACGTAGTACCCGCGCTGTAATAGAGCTCTCCTGTTCTTTCTTTCAGCCATCATCGCTAGCTGGAACAGCTGCTTTAGAGAACCATGAAAATAAAACGAACGAATGATACTAAATACATGAACTAACAAATGAACGAACGAACAAATGAATGAATGAGTGAACGTACGAATGAAAGAACAGAAGAACACATGAATAATTGAAGAAATGGATGGATGGATGGATGGATGGTAGGATGGATGGATGGATGGATGGATGGATGGAT
>JAWQFJ010017538.1:12500-17699 GCA_034096865.1 Theodoxus fluviatilis
GACATTCTGATTGAGTTAATACTTCTTGGCACCGAACTTTTCACGTAGTCTCTGGAATTTCGTACAGTGCTTTCATTTAATTAAAAAAAACACATCTGTGATTAATTTGTTTCATTCATTGCCATTTTGATCGTAATAAAGCATTTGTCAAAGTTACACTCAAAGCATTCTGTCATGAGCGGGGCTGTCAAGGCGCTGAGTGCAATGCGCGTGCTCAAATTGATTTGTATCATTGCGTTAGTTAAATTTGTTATTTTTCGTGACGCACGAATGGAGTGACGTAATTGGGGACTCCGGTGGAATTTTTGTTGTCGAACGGTGCTGTTGGGGAACGGGGCGAGGTTGTGAGTTTGGGCTCTGTGTGGCGGAGTTGTGCTGTCGGGGAGTGGGGCGATGGAGTGATGCCGGGGAGTGGTGCTACGGACATGTGAGTAGACTGGGACATTGTACATTCATGCCCTGTGGTGTTTAACGGACATGTAGGGAGAAATTGCTGTGTGTGTAATTCTCTGAGTTTTTACGGCTGGGTTCGCCGTGTAGTGAATTGCTGTCTGCAGTTCTGAGTTTTACGGCTGGGTTCGCCGTGTAGTGAATTGCTGTCTGCAGTTCTGAGTTTTTACGGCTGGGTTCGCCGTGTAGTAAATTGCTGTCTGCAGTTCTGAGTTTTTACGGCTGGGTTCGCCGTGTAGTGATGTACTGTGATGTTGGTTGGACCAGAGAGAATTGCTGTCTGCAATTCTGAGGGCATCGGCTGTGTTTGCCGTGTGTTGATGGTTGGATAAGGTAGTGACACACTACTGCCGTGGCGTCCACCGCCACGATACAAATACTGATGAAGAAGACTGATAATACAATCCAACTCTCTCTCTCTCCAACTCTCCCTCAATGGCCTGAAATGACATCAATGACAACCAGTCACTAGCCATACGTTAAAGCGGTGCCCCCGCTACACTTTCAACGCAAACCAAACTCCACTCTCTCACACCAAATACACTAGACGCTCGCGCGCGTCTTTAATAAAAGAACCCAAAGACTAGCTTCACTATGAACAATTAGATATTTGTCTCGGCTTTCCGTCCGACAATTACTCACCTTGTCTATAATACAACTCTTCCAAAATTATTTACTGGTGTCGAGTTGTGGTTTCACCCGTTTAGATCTCGGACAATCCGGATCGTAACACATTCTTGACGTTAAAAGGAAACATCTACACTGGGGGAAGTGCAGTACCTTGAAATGCTTTACTTCCGGTTGCCGGTGCTTGAGTGTCGCATTAAGCGCAAGGCCTGAGCTAAAAATAGTTTGGAAAGTTCTGAGCTCAGGTGTTGTTGCTTGCGGGGACCAATTGACCGTGGGGGGATGGATTGAATCAGTGGGGGAGCGAGGGAGATTCGAACGCGACCTCGGGAGAGCGTCCCCTCGTGACATGATAGTTTTCCCTGATTGGGTAATCATAGCGTGGGGTGCTGAACCGTTTCGCGTCAGGCGCGAAGGCGGGCATATCATCGCTTGCCGCTGGGTGAGCTGGACGTGTGTGCGTATGAGATGCTGTAGACTGTGGGGCGCGCGGGTCGACCATGGGCGCTACGTCTGCTGAGGGAGCACGGTGCTCTGGGTAGAACAACGTTCCGTCAAATTCACGGCCTGTCATTCTGAGGTGGGTGATGTAAATTTGTGCTTGAACGCGTGAGTGCGTATGCACGTGTGAGAACGCCATTTTGGACTGAATTAGATAATGTTAAATTGCTTAACAGGGTGAGTAATTGTCGGACGGAAAGCCGAGACAAATATCTAATTGTTCATAGTGAAACTAGTCTTTGGGTTCTTTTATTAAAGACGCGCGGGAGCGTCTAGTGTATTTGGTGTGAGAGAGTGGAGTTTGGTTTGCGTTGAAAGTGTAGCGGGGGCACCGCTTTATCGTATGGCTAGTGACTGGTTGTCATTGATGTCATTTCAGGCCATTGAGGGAGAGTTGGAGAGAGAGAGAGTTGGATTGTATTATCAGTCTTCTTCATCAGTATTCGTATCGTGGCGGTGGACGCCACGGCAGTAGTGTGTCACTACGTGTATGTTCGTCTGAGTGTATCCACGTTCGTCGGAGCGGGGTGCAGGGGCGGGTTTCAAAATGCGAAGATCTCGGTAGATCTACGTAGATCTCGCCGAATGGGCAGTTTCATTCTTTGCTTGCTATCGAGCCAATCGTAGACGAGCGTAGATTGAGCGAGGCAGCTTGAGAGGTGCCTAGCTTTTAAGATTCGAGACAAAAGTTCGTCGTGGATGCGTTGACCTGCATTCGATGTGTAAACTGTAGGAGGTTTCACGATCTATTAATGCTTCAACATACACCTTTGATAAATTAATGCTGTGCATGGCTTCTATTTTCTTTGGATGGGTTGCTAGTATCTCGAAATAGAGCGTTTTCTGAATGAACCGGCAACACGTCGGCCATTGAAATGTGGCCAGTTCACCTCTTGTCGTGACGTCTACGCATGCGCATTACTTCGTCACGTTGGGTAGTTTCTTTTTTAGCTAGCTCTTACTGCGAAGCAAGATCTTGCGACCAAGATCGACTACCTATTTTGAAACCCGCCCCAGGAGTCTCTACCGAGGGTGATGCGAGTCGCTGGGGCGACTTCTCCCGGAGCTGACAGGAGGGTCAGGGTCCAAGTACCTTGGTGGATGCGTCTACGAGGAGGGGAGTATTTGTCCGCTACACCGCTGGAGGGGAGACTGACGACAGGAAGAAGAGCGCGTGAACAGGGAGGTTCACGTAGACCTATCCATTGAGGGATATCAGTGTGTGTTTGTGTCAGATTCGTGCTGGATAATATGTGCTATTCCGGAGGGAATCAGAGAGAGAGCGCTGTACGGTAAGAGTGGTTTTCTTACGCGTCATTATCCGTGAGTGAAGCCGAGGGGAACTCTGACATGTAACTTTGGCTGGAGGCCATTATTATATTTCTCAGGTGTGAAGAGGGACAGACTACGCAGGGGGGTGGTTGGAGGACACTGCCGTTTGAATTCATTCTCAGAGGAGATGAAACTGCGTATGGGTGTGCTCGAGGCGCCACCTAAGAGTCTAGAGTAATTGGTATTATTCTTATCCCTGACTTGAGAACGTGAGAGGACAGTAATCGTTACGTTCCTTCGTTAGGAGCGATTACGTGGGTCAAGAGCGTGATACTACATCGCTGTTAGAGCGAGAGGAGAGGAGACGTGGGGCGTCAGTCATTGTATGTAAATTTAAGCGTGGGTGACCTCCGGTCACAAGCGGGGGCCTGTGATTGGAGGACACCCCACGCCTTCCAAGTAGTCGTGAGAGATGCCCCTTTAACCTGTGAGAATATTTAATCAAAAGTAATTAACAGGGTGTTCAGGTCTCTCAGAGACATATCTGACTGGAATATTGATTTTAGAGGCATGCCTCTCCCCCGCTCCCTCCCTACCTCTCCTGGGGTGATGGGCGAGGTGGGCCTCCCAACTGTATAACTACTCATAACTCATAACTCATATCATGTTATTAATCCACAAGGAAAGTAAATTGGTCAACAGCATACATGGGTCATTAATGATCATAAAAGTTATAATAAACTCAGAGATACCATGATAATGAAATCAATTAATATTTATGACTACAATGCCCTTTTACTTGCACACAGCATGACACACCAACACATACACATCAAAAAGACTTTATTCATGAAAATTGTACAACATCTGCACACATGAACAAATTAAGGATAAATAGAATGCATAAACTCTCAGCCATTGAGTATCTGTACAGAGCATAGACCTAATTTGGAATAAAGAGTAGTAGCGGCTGATCATATGGGCTTAACACATATCTCTGTTTGGCTACAACATATGATATGCCTTTGTCATTTGCAAGACCTTTTACCACTATATATTTTCTTCAAACATAAGTTTACTTTTGTAGGCCTGTTAGTCACCTGTACAGTGTTTACCATCAGTTTGTTACATTGACTTTACAGACAGTTAGAAAATTATGATTACCTTGATGGTAAAAACACTTAGAATAGTTAGTGGGCATTGACATGTGATCCTGGAAGCAGCATTAATTCATACAAACTTACTCATCAAGTAACACAAGCTGGGGAAGTTGCAAACAAGATTTGGCACATTAGGAGCCTGTTTTTAATAGTAAGTATAATCAGGAGCTATTTCCAGTGAGTACACATGTTTCTGTTTGGGTGTACAGTGTTTAACACTGTCTTATTGACATTACACACAAATAGAAATTACCATGACAGAAGAGACACTTGAAATATTAGTGGACATGCATACATACAAACATACATACATTCATACTAAACTAGATAGTTATACATGCTGGTGTCAACACCAAAACACACAGTGTCAAAATGAAAAAAAATTAATCCACCATGACCTTAAATCTAACATAAAATAGCCTCTGTGTCCTCCTTTAGCAGAGTATGAATACTGACGGCAGAACTGTGGTCGTTTATCACATTCATCTGAAAGCTGCATACTTTTTTATATCTCCGAGTTATACTCCTTTTCTACAACTCTAAATTTGCCCTTAGTTTTAAAAGATTACAATACTGCCTATAAGGGTTTTTCATCTGTTGGTCCACGTATGCTTTGTCAGGCATGCGTTACATTATGAGGTTCACTGTTGTAATTGGGTTCTTGTGAGACTTAAGCAGGGATATTCTCGTACGGATTGCTCAGAGGACACGGCGTGTTGGGGGGTGAAGGCTTGACACCCTGAAGTACTTGGAGTCTGGGCAGAGGCAGACCTTGAGAGAGGAAGCAACACGGGCTCCAGGTAGATGGTGCGGTCTCCACCGCTCGTTGCTGCAGAGTTCAAACTCTCGTACTGCCGTTCAGGGACACCTGGAACTGACATTTTCACGGAACTGAAGTACAAACGAGGCATTGGTTGAAGGAGGCGGCGAAACAGGGAAAACAAAGAACCATACTTTTGCAAACTACACTTTAGTTTATTTTGTCCATACATTTGTCGCTAACCGTCTCTCTCTCTCTCTCTCTCTCTCTCTCTCTCTCTCTCTCTCTCTCTCTCTCTCTCTCTCTCTCTCTCTCTCTCTCTCTGTCTCTCTCTCTGTCTCTCTCTCTGTCTCTCTCTCTGTCTCTCTCTCTCTGTCTCTCTCTCTCTCTCTTTCTCTCTCTCTCTCTCTCTCTCTCTCTCTTGCACGC
>JAWQFJ010017539.1:0-7500 GCA_034096865.1 Theodoxus fluviatilis
AGTCTGCTGTTGTGTCTGTATTTTGCTGGGGTGTGTGCGATTGATCTCCGTGCTTTCCTCCTGTTGACACAACTGGGTCGATGTATATAGTTTGTGCAGTGATACGAGAAAGTGCGCCTTCCTTTGGTCCGAACCTCCGTAGACCCACTGTATAAGAAAAGACATACAGTAGATCGACGTCGGGCACCTGCTGCTTCAGACCATTATTCATATTTTCTGCACCTTCATGTGTCAATATTGCTTTGGCAAGCTTTCTCTTCCAGAAAAATCTCTTCCCTCTAAAAGAAAGAAAGAAAGAAATCTGAAACACAATGCAAAAATTATGTCTGCATCATCGGATTTCCGTGTCTCATCCGAAATGTGGAAACAAAGAAGAGCTCTGTTTAATTAAAGGAAATGTGGAAGGATTACATCCTCTAGTTTCCTTGAGAGAGTGCAGGGACACTATCTTAGTGACATACTTTGCGAATCCCGCCCCCCCCCACCCCCCCCCTCCCCCCCCCCCTCCCCCATTTCCTCCCAAACATAATCCTTCTCCCAGCCTTTTTCTTTCAGACATGTTGTCTCATTAACCCCCTGTCCCCTCCCGAATAATTACTAACCCTCTTGGAGGTTTTGATTTCTCAGTTTCTTTTTCACCATCCGCATGTCTCATAACATCCCTCCTCGTGTACATCTATCTTCCTCTTTCACCCCACTCAGCTATGCTAAGGATTTTAGTAGCTCCACTCTCTACCTGAACTTTACTACATAACACCAGTTCCCTCAACCTTTTCCCCTGCCCACCCCCTCCCCCCACCCCCCTGTATATAACCCTTCTTATTACTGACCCCGAGGTCAGGGGGCGACGAGGGGCAGTGTTTGCGAGGGGCGGGGAGGACCACGCCCGGGGCGGCTCTGGTGCACGTGCGATTTGGCGCCAGTCGCGTGTCCTCTACCATGGCGCCAGCCTGTGTCGCTATGATGAGAGGCGCAAGTCAACACCAGATTGGCTAAATATGGGGGTTTGCAGCGTCCCCGAACTGGGCTGATGTGACACACTTGTCGTGAGCGCAGGCTGAAGCAGTGCTGTGCAGTTTGTGGCAGCGTGCTGTGGCGTGGTGTGACGCGGTAGCAGTGTTAGTGCCCAGTCCCTTACAGACCCACACAACCCTGGTGCAGTGCCGAGAGGAAGACATGGGTGTAAGCGGTAGATTAGCCAAACTTTCCAAACGATTTGTTCGCTGATTCTGTCACGCGCTGCGACTTCACTACGTGTAGGTGTGTTGTGACTGACGTCATTGTGTTACGCGAGGATGTTACACGCCCAGAGCACATTAGCGCTGCCTGCTTAGCACTTCTTACACCCATCCTAATCTGCATCCAGCTACTGAGGCTGAAATGGTCGAAGTCGGAAACTTTCGCGGACACTGTACCCAAGTTTCAAATCTCGGCATTTATCCCGAGAACGGTACACCTGAATCACGCGGACCGTTAAGGTGCATATGGGAGTACAGTACCGCCGAGCAAGACGTTTGTCACAAAACACAGATAGATTAACGCGGCCGAATCTTAGCATTAACTCCCCGGGCGTGCGAGTCACGTGACTGTAAGGCCGAGATTTCAGAACTGGGTTAGAGTGTCCGCGAATGTTTCCGACATCGACTCATTCCGCGCTACTGAGAGGCTCAAGCAGCCACGAGCGCTCCGTGTGCCCCTGCGTCAGCACCCAAAATAGCTCTAGCGCTCAGCCAATCACAGCGGGCACGTGTCACGTGAGCACACGCTCGTCGTGAGCGCCAACTGCAGCCCGGTGGACAACTCGACTTGGCGTTTTCCGGAGTGGCTGAGGACGTGGGCACTGTTCCCCTCGCCCCCACCCTAGCCCCACCCCCTATCCCCATTTCCTACCCTCCACCCCTACTCCCTTCGCCTTAGCCCCGCCCGCTCCACCCCCTTCCTTCTTAACCACTGTTCTCTCCCCTTTCCCACAGGATTTGCGTCATAACTGTAATCACACGTAGATAGCACCAGAGACAAGGTGAATGCGAGAAGTGTTAGAGAGTGAGAGGAAGATCATGATTTACTAGACATTTTCTCCATGATAAGGGTTGCGTTTGTCTTGTTATTGAAAGAACTCTTGGAAGTCTTGACTTTGGGTTGAAGAGATTAGTGGCTATTCGATTGTTTGACTCTGTGTGTGTGTGTGTGTGTGTGTGTGTGTGTGTGTATGTGTGTGTATGTGTGTGTGTGTGTGTTTGTGTGTGTGTGTGTGTGTGTGTGTGTGTGTGTGTGTGTGTGTGTGTGTGTGTGTGTGTGTGTGTGTGTGTGTGTGTGTTTGTGTTTGTGTGTGTGTGTGTGTGTGTGTATGTGTGTGTGTATGTGTGTGTGTGTGTGTGTGTGTGTGTGTGTGTGTGTGTGTGTGTGTGTGTGTGTTTGTGTGTGTGTGTGTGTGTATGTGTGTATGTGTGTATGTGTGTGTGTGTATGTGTGTATGTGTGTATGTGTGTATGTGTGTGTGTATGTGTGTATGTGTGTGTGTGTGTGTATGTGTGTGTGTGTGTGTGTGTGCACGGAAAAAAAAGAGAAAATTCCACAAGAGTACGTGTCGAGAGAAGGTCAAGCCTGATGTGTCGCTAGGGGCAACAGGACCCCATGCCATGGCATTTTGTGCAGCGATCGGTGACGTCTCTTGGTGAACTTACGTGCAGAGATATTAACAAAAAAAAGACCAAAATAAAACCCAAAACTCGACTGCACGATCTAAAAGGCGATAACAGATCAAGCGATGCCGATGTGAGATGGAAGAATCCCATGTTTCTGTGACAGAACAAAACGTTTCGCACACATGCTCTCGAGGGTCTGTACAGCACATGGTCTCTTATCAAACGCACTCATGTGTGTAGTAGAGCAGCTGTTGGCCATGACGAGTTGGGCATCCATCAACATTAAAAGTTATTGTTATGGCTTACCTAATGCAGTGTAAGAACTAATAGGTACTTTACTTTTTACAAGCGCTGTCGCATCATCGCCTCCACTGTAGGCGAGTCTGTCGTTAGGACTTGTTACACCAGGCACAGATTCTCTGTCTAGATTTGACCGATTTTGAGGATAACAGGAAGAAGGAAGAAGAAGAAAAAATCTCATGCTTCGACCGAATAGGCCTGTCATCTGAATTGCTTCTAAAGCTTCTATTTAAAAGAGGTCAGTTCCTTTTTTTCGTTCTTGTATGTCCTGTCGATGTAGGGCATGGCTTTTCTCGGTCAGTGCATGACACGCAAACCTTTGCGAAAAGTCCCACCCAGGGCATCATGTTGGACAGCTCTGGGGATGGACCGGCTGCAGACGTCAGCTTCTATCTGCGGACTGCTGCTTAGACAAAGCTTTCTGGAGCCATTGTTTGGAACCGCAGACAAGTCGCCAGGCGATGCTTTGCTCACTCCACGGAAACAATCCCGATGGCTTTGTCTATAGGAGCTAGCAATGGCTGTCATGGGGAATCAAGAGCAAGTAAAGAAAGGTGACCGTGCTTGAGAAAACATGGTAAAAGTGCGAAAAAAGGCAAAATGAGATGTTTCAACCACAATATTAGTTATTAATTCATGCATATTCCAGAAGAAGAAGAAGAAGAAGAAGAAGAAGAAGAAGAAGAAGAAGAAGAAGAAGAAGAAGAAGAAGAAGAAGAAGAAGAAGAAGAAGAAGAAGAAGAAGAAGAAGAAGACAGCATGTTCACAGAGAAAATGTTATATTTTTGTAGATAGAGATGTAAAGCTAAGGTAAATGTATACGTGACTTAGTGCGCTGACGACTTAACTCAGCGTTTTCTTGAGAAGCGCTTATCGTACATTATATAGCCTTGTTTCTCATGCCCAGTCACAAATCAACTTTTATGACCGCGCGTGTGCAGAATTCACAGGCAAAATTATCGCAGCAGCGACTTGCATGCATAGAGAGGAGATGAAACCGTTCTCCTATGTCAATTTATTTGATGCATAGTAGACACGAAAAATACGATACTGATATCACGTTCATGCAGATTCACCACAACGACGATATCGATGCTGTTTCAACATTACCGCCTTTCCAAGACTACCTTCCCCACGATAGTTCTTGTACCTTTCTCTCTCAGAGCGGTTGACGACTACGGTGACACAGGGCGTAATTAGACTCATTGCCACCAGGGGGCACCGTCTGCGAGCGAGTCGGGGCCTTGGGCCAAAACCCCGTGAATGAGGGGAGGAAATCGTGGGGCTGAGAGATAGCCGGCAGTGGCGCTATAGGGAAATCAATAAATGTTTCTTGCTTTTCTGGGCTCTACAGCATGCACGGGCCGTTTTTTTTGGCTGTCACTAGAAACAGCGCTCTGTAGCTAATGAATATCCATTAACCCCTATCCTGTAGCCACGTGCTGATGACGACATCCACAGGCTGCTGCCAGCCTGGATACTGCGGCAGTTTTTCCCAGTTTGGGACGGTGCTGCCATTGCTGCTGCTGCTGCTACTGCTACTGCTGCTGCTGCTGCTGCTGCTACTACTTCTGCTGCTGCTACTGCTACTACTGCTGCTGCTACTGCTGCTGCTGCTACTACTACTACTACTGCTGCTGCTGCTGCTGCTGCTACTACTACTTCTGCTGCTGCTGCTGCTGCTACTACTACTACTACTACTGCTGCTACTGCTGCTGCTACTGCTGCTGCTGCTACTACTACTACTACTGCTGCTGCTGCTGCTGCTACTACTACTTCTGCTGCTGCTGCTGCTGCTACTACTACTACTACTGCTGCTGCTGCTACTACTTCTGCTGCTGCTGCTGCTGCTACTACTACTTTTGCTGCTGCTGCTGCTACTACTACTACTACTACTGCTGCTGCTGCTGCTGCGACTGCTGCTGCTGATAGATTGGGCTGCTGCTGAACTTCCATTGGGATTTCAGTTTTGGTGGTTGTCTTACTCAGTATTTATTTTATTGTCTTGAAGCAGTATTAGAAAGCTTAAACCTTGACATACCATTAACGAAGTGAGACGTAAGTGCTTGAAAAGTTACCAAGTAAGTTATCGTATTGTTTTATATTGGTTTGTTAATGGTGATGTTTGTTGATAATTACAAGGGCAGTTGTTACCGGCGTGAAAGAGGACAAGCTGAAGGTCAAGTTGAAAGGTGAAATACGGAACTTTGGAGTTTCTGGGCAATTTTTTTTTCTTAGCGACATCGGTGGAAATGGAATCCAACTGAAGAAGCTTCATCCCGAAATATTGGCGTATGCTCATTGCAAACACACACACACACACATACTAATATATGAACTCAAGCTTACTTGCACGTGTGTATGTGTGCGCACATGTACTGTAAAACTCCTGACATCGATGCAGTTAAGAAACAAACGAAAACGAAATGGAAACAGCATGAAATGGCGATTTTCGATGTCCTTCATTTTCCTTTCCAGTCTCTCCCACCCTCTCCCCGCCCTTACACACACGCACACACACACACACACACACACACACACACACACACACACACACACACACACACACACACACACACACACACACACAGGCACGCACCCACACACACACACACACACACACACACACACACACACACACACACTCACGCAGAGACATACATACAAACATACATATACTTCTTACTCATTTATCCATCCCTACCCTATGCACTCGCAAAACTTTGCATTACTGCAGACAACCATGGAGGGGGTGGGGGGTGGGGGGTGGGGAGGGGATGGAGAATCCGTAATGCAATTCAAAGAGTTTGCATTGGTTTTAAGTAATCGGCACGAGAGAATCGCCAGTGTTGACCACAGAAGGGGAATGGTTTACGTAAGCCAAGCACAATCTCTCGTCAGCTATGCAAAGGAAAGGTTAGGAAACACCAGAGGTCGTTTGGGGAGGGGGAAAGGGGGTGGGGATGGGGTGTTATAGAGGAGGAGTAGAGTGAGGGTGGGGTGATTGGGGAGACTGCAGAGGAGGGGACGAGAGGACGGAAGCGTTGGACGAGGGTCTGAAGTGGGTTGAAGCAGCCTGGTTTACTATCGCCCTTCTCGCTGTGTGTGTGTGTGTGTGTATGTGTGTGTGTGTGTGTGTGTGTGTGTGTGTGTGTGTGTGTGTGTGTATGAGAGAGAGAGAGAGAGAGAGAGAGAGAGAGAGAGAGAGAGAGAGAGAGAGTGTGTATGTGTGTTTGTGTGTTTGTGTGTGTGTGTGTGTGTGCGCGTGTGTGTGTGTGTGTATGTATGTGTGTGTGCGTCTCTCTCTCTCCCTCTCTCTCTCTCTCTCTCTCTCTCTCTCTGTGCGCTGGGCTTGTTTACATCGTGACGTCACAGCGGAGTGGTGAGGGTGGGGCCAAGGGGGATGGATTATTCACAGCGTCTTCTTACGCAAGTGAAGCCAGTTTTTCCCATCGCGCCTCCTTGCGCCTCCTTGCGCCTCCTTGCGCCTCCTTGCGCCTGACCGTCTGTAGTCCACCTCGAGTTGTCGAATTATCAGCAAGATTGGAAAGTGCCTTTTCCCACTTTCATCTGTATTGGAAGACTGCTCGTATAGAGCTTTCGTATTTAATGTGATTCAACGCGTACTTTTACAGCAGCAGGAGGAGGAGGAGGAGGAGGAAGAAGAAGGAGGAGGAGGAGGAGAAAGCAGGAGGAGGAGGAGGAGGAGAAAGAAGGAGGAGTAGGAGAAAAAGGAAGAGGAGGAGAAAAAGGAAGAGGAGAAAGAAGGAAGAGGAGGAGAAAGAAGGAAGAGGAGGAGGAGGAGGAGGAGGAGGACTGTGAGGCACTTGAGCCTCAAAAGAAGCGTCATAAGTTCGAAGCGCTTTTAGTGTATGTCTTGAGTTGGCAGCATGGCCAAAATGACATCTGTGGCATGACGAATAATAATCAGTGTGAACTGCTAACTACTGTATGGGTTCATTTCGTGAGATGGAAAAGCCAAACCATAACAAACAAAGGAACAAAGCTAGTGCCTTGGGAAGTGGAACAACTATTGCTACGTAATGTGCAATCTGCTGCGATCGCTCTCTGCCACTGTATCACCCTGTGGCACTCTGTGGCACTCTGTGGCACCCTGTGGCACCCTGTGGCACCCTGTGGCACCCTGTGGCACTCTGTGGCACCCTGTGGCACCCTGTGGCACCCTGTGGCACTCTGTGGCACTCTGTGGCACCCTGTGGCACCCTGTGGCACTCTGTGGCACCCTGTGGCACTCTGTGGCACTCTGTGGCACCCTGTGGCACCCTGTGGCACCCTGTGGCACTCTGTGGCACTCTGTGGCACTCTGTATCACCCTGTGGCACCCTTTGGCACTCTGGCTTTGTCCTGGAGTGACGCAGACACCTCCTTTGTTGAACTACTTGTGTGCTTTGTGGAGCTACTTGTAAGAGCTGGATTCTTTCCCACCGTCTGACCTCGCTCTTTGAGGTTTATTTGTGATCCTCCCCCCCCCCCCCCCCCCTTCAGGCGTTAGTCTCATTCCCAGAACCCAGTGCCTTCTATCTCCCTCCATTAG
>JAWQFJ010017539.1:10000-40000 GCA_034096865.1 Theodoxus fluviatilis
CCACAAGGCCCCCTATCTCTCTTTTCCACCCCACGTCCCTCCCCCCTTGCCTGTCACCCCGCTCTGTCTCAAGTGGCAGCGCCTCAACACGCCAGCAAGTGGCGAAGGCATCACTCCTCCCCTTCTTTTTTTAGAACTTGGCCCCTCGCTCGCGACTCTCTCCCACACTTGGAAGTTCCCCCTCCCCCCAACCTCCCCCCTCCCCCCAACCCCCAGTCTCAGCAGCTCTTATCATCTTTCCCACCCTCCAAAATATTCGCCCCTTAACTCTCTCTCTCTTGCATTGCAGCATCTCATCCCCATTTCTCATAGCTGGGTCGTCCAACTCATCCTTTTCTTGCTCAGCCTCATCCACCCCTCTCCCAAACTCCAGCCTCCCTCCCGCAACCCCATACCCACCCCCTTGCTTCTATACCCTGATCTTTATCTTGACCCCCACTCTGGCCCCCTTTCCCGTATCCCAGACCCCTGACCCCCCCCATACCCCTTCTTCCCCCCCCCCCCCCCCCCCTCCTCCTTCTCTCTCCAGTCTCCATCTCTACTCCACTCTGCAACACATTTGAGTGTCCCATCGTCGTTCCCAGTCCCCATCAGTCTAACTTTCCCGCGTTCCGCTCCTGCGCCCCGAGGTATACCCCCTCCCCCCGCCCCACCCCCACCCCTTGGCAGGCAGGGTGGAGGATTTGTTTTCGCATGGCACCCTGGGAGACAGGCTGTCGGTGGTTTTCTCTAGACGGGACCCCGAGGTCACCTCGGCGTAAATCTACGAGGATGTCTTCTGCCTGCGGTGTGGAGTTTACCACTCGCGGCTCCCTGCCTTCCAGGCATTCCGAGAGTTTGTTTCTTCAGTTAATGACTGATACGCCGTAGAATCGTTCTCTTTGGTGCTTTTTACTTCGTCTCAGTTTTCCACGAAGACAAGCTGCTGTAGCACGTTCAACTTTGTCCACTGTTTTCATGACTTAAAAAGGGGAAAAACCAACAAGAACAAATAGAACAAAACAACAACAACGACCTTAAAAAGTTGTGTGGAATTTTTTGGGAAAAAGGTCAGTGTTTTCTGCACACCAAAGATCCAATGTCACTTTCTTTGTTAGTGTGACTATCAAACCATTGTTCTCAAGTGTGACACGAATGATGTCACGACTTCATTCGGATCCTGACCTAGATTCCTTAATCTACCCCCTTTTTCTCGGCAGCCTATAGGAACAATCAGCGCATGAATATGCACATTGCATTTTCATGTCATGGACCGCGATGCATGCGTGCACACTGCAACGCTCAATGCGAGATCTGAGCTGCTGGCCGTGTAAAGAATGTCATAGGGTCAACGCCCTCAGCGGGCAGCGGCCCCCAGAGTAATGGGCCTTGTTTGTGATGGCAAACAGGCCCCTGAGAAACTCTTGGGAGACCCCTGGTGGGTCCCGCATCGCGCCCTCTGGTGGCAGGCAGCGATGATAGAAGAGGGGGCCTCGGCCCATGCCTGACGTCACCATCTGGCGAGGCCTGGGGTGCAGGTGGACGTAGACAAGCTGGGAAAGGAGCGTGCGTGTGAGAGTTCCATGATGTGGCCCCGCTTGGATCCTAGACTTTTATCTAGTCTGGTAGAGGACGTGGCTGCCCCAGTCGTCTGGCTCGATGCCTCTCTTCTCCTACAGCTGTGGAGATGATCTGTGTAGATTGGCTTTCAATTGTAGATCAGCGTCTGGTCAGAGAATGACCTTTGAGTCGTAGATTAGTTTTAAAGCATAGACTGGGTTTTAGTGGTAGACTGGTTTTTGGTCATTGGCTGACTTTTAATGAAACATCAATGTTTAAACGTATATAATAGTCTGGTTTTCAGTGGTAGACTAGATTTTAGCCATAGACTGACTTTTAGTGAAAGACTGGCTACTGAAAGCAGACTGTGTTTTAGTTAAAGACTGCTTGTAAAATGGTCCTAGCCCAAATATCACAGAACTTTTTATTCACCACGGCTGTGGATTAGGTGAAGTTTACCTTAAATCCAATGCTTCTTCAAAGCAGGTGCTTGATAATGACTGCACCGGAGAGGCGAAACATTGTTCGAAGGGAAAGCACAGACGTGGCTGTTCACGAAGCAACCAACATCTGCTGAGTTAATCATGTTCGGTTCTTCCTGGCTTACTAGGAGAAATACATGTAGTCTAAGGGCGAGGCGCCCTTGTCTAATGCCTTGATTGGAATCGTTCTAAGTGAGATTGCTGTGTCCCCCCTAAATGCGTACATTTCACTTCAATGCATGTTTTTTCTTTTATGGGACAGGGTTATTGTCCTCGTCCTTCTGGAACAGTTGCGTGTCAAAGGCGTTGTTCTCACGGACAGAAGTCTGTGAAAAGAAAGTGCAATGTGAAGTTGAGAATGCTTTCCCTGTTCCCTGCACGAGGAAAGTTCCTTTTCATCGCTCTACATTCCGTCTCCAACAGCCCCTCTCCCACGGGACTCGGCACTCATGTTTCAGTGGCGGAGCAGCCCGGGCATTCTCCACTTGGAGACTGCTTTCTATATGGCGTGGATGCGATGCTGCCTCTTGGATCTTCTGCACTCCTTTCCTTGGGGGTCCTCCAATGTTTTGAGAGAGGAAGTTGGGGAATGAGTGAGAAAATGCACTGCAACTGTGACAAAAACTTTTCTGACTCGGGCACTGGAGTGACTTTGACACACAGGCAGAATGACACAATGGGCTAGTCCAACTTCTAAGTGGAGCTTGTGAATTTTGCACTTGATGTGTTGATGTGAAACCTCTCTCTCTCTCTCTCTCTCTCTCTCTCTCTCTCTCTCTCTCTCTCTCTCTCTCTCTCTCTCTCTGTGTCTCTCTCTGTCTCTCTGTCTGTCTCTCTCTCTCTCTCTCTCTCTCTCTCTCTCTCTGTGTGTCTCTCATAAAGGGGTCATAAACCCCTCAGAAACCAAGTGCATGATCCTAACTACAAGACAAAAACGTCAACGACAATCCCTAACCATCAACCTTATGCTAGAAAATGAAATCATTGAGCAAGGTTCTGAACACAGAGTGCTAGGCATAATTGTTGATGAACAACTAACTTGGGAACAACATGTCAATTCCTTATGCAAAACTATTGCTAAAAACATTTTCCTTCTCCCGAAACTGAGGCATTTTGTCACCACCGATGCATGCGCAATGTTTCTTCACGCACACATAAATTCCCATATTAATTTTGCATCTGTTGTATGGGATGGCTCTATGGCAGTGCACTTGAACAAGATTAAATCACTGTACAGACGAGCTGCCAAGCTTATCATTTCCGACTCAACGGATGAAAAGATATAAAAATCTTGGCTTAGGCCCGTCGCACACTAGGCGTCCATTTGTGACGCAAGCTGCTTGCGTCCTACGGCGCTTGGCCGCTAGCTGTGAGCCGCTTGCGTCCTCATCTCGCACACTCGCAGCTTGACGCGAGCGGCACTTGCCATATTTGGAAAGTACATTATGCAGCATTTATAATCTGGTCAAACAAAAGGTCAGTAATTGAATAAATGCTGAGTGTATTTTTTTGACTGCCTGCGATTCATAATATATAAATCAGAGTAGGAGTGACACTGGACATAACAAAAAACATACAAGCTAAACACAATGCATTATTCTTGTGATTGTTTTAATTTTTATGCAGATCAGTATGACCAGTTGTAAAAAAATTTAAAAAATGCAATAGAATCAAAACACTGTAAAACTGAAATAAACATGCACAGTGCATAAGAGCCCAGAGAGGAACTGTCCCTTTAAGGTTCTAGGTTATCTATGCACAGGCCACATTACACGAAGTCTTGAAGTCTGAACGATAATTTATCCTCTATTCCACAAGCAGTACTAAACACAGTACATGTACTCACACTAACCGGGGTACAGTGTCCTAGAATTTACTCGATTTTGACCCAATGAGCCAAACTAACATTCATTTTAAACTTAGAATGCATGAAAACAAATGCACAAAAAAGGCTTCAGCACTGAGCTTAGGCCAAAAAAAAGAAAAGAAAAAAAAGCTATGCATTGGTAACCCGACTGACCTTATTTTTTCCTGCAGAACCTAAGACTTGTTTTTTCAAAATGTCAAATTTTAAAAGAAAAGATCAAGGAATTTTAGAAACTTATTTGAATTTTGATGTCAAATAATTTCTGGTAGGCGCTAATACTACTCTTTGCTAAAACCACGCTGACGAAAACTATGCCGAAATTTCACACTCCAGCCTTTCTTCATCTCCACCCCAATCCACAGGAGACTCTCCCGGGTCTTGTCACGATCATAATAACTTTACATCCCGAGATTGTAGAGGTTTTCTTGCCTGCCCTTGCAGACAATCTGATTGGCCACGTCCAAGCGTCTAGGCGCTCGGAAATAGAGACGACCCTACTTCCGAGCGCCTGACGCTTGGACGCAAGCGGCTGGGCGCGCGCAGCCGAATCAGCCGGCGGCTACCCTCGCACACTGTACTGCGCGTTCAAAATACCCCAGCTGCTTGGCTGCTTGGCTGCTTGGACGCCTAGTGTGCGACGGGCCTTACTACCCTTCCAAAAACACCTCGTCCTTAATAAATGCATCCTTATGCACAACATTGCTCATTCACAAGCACCAAAGTATCTTACTGATCTCTTCATTGGTCCCCAAACAAGCCATTCACTATCTCGCAACACTTTCATTCTACCACGACCTAGAATAGACATTTTCAAAGGCAGTATTACATATTCGGGTGTTATGATATGGAATACACTCCCATTGCACCTAAGGAACAATACTTCCATGAAGTCTTTTAAAACCATCCATACGTGATTATCTATTCAGATGATCTCACTTCTGTCGCCTGTACATATGACACGTATTGCTTGAACTTCAAGACTCACTGAGCTGACAGTTGTCAAAGGCATCTACTAAAATATTTGTCATTGTTGATCATATTCTTCATATACCTTACCAATTGTTGTTCATAGATTAGCTATTGTGTATTTTTTGTCTTAATTATGCATGTTTTCATTTCTTTATGAGCAAGGACAATTTGTAAGATAGGCAGAAATGCCTAAAATTTCATCCTTGATAAATAAAGAATCAATCTCTCTCTCTCTCTCTCTCTATCTCTCTCTCTCTCTCATGCACACACACACACACACACACACACACACACACACACACACACACACACACACACACACACAGATGAAGCCAAACACGTGATGTGGTGAGATGCAGTGCAGCAAATAGCACTGGGAAAAGAAGGATCAAGAGGACAACGAAAAAAAAGGTGGATGTCGGGTGTTAACGAAAATGAATGAAGCGTTTAAAGAGGGGGGATGGGAGTGCGACGAGGAAAAGGGAGAGAGATGGGTGGGGGCAGTAGGAGGAGATGATGGAAGTGCCATGACCCCTAAGTGTGGTGCCATGATGATGAAGGGGGTCATTAAGGAGAGGAAGAGGTCTTTAGGCTTGTGTCAACCTATGTCAGCCGTGGTAAGCAGCACTGTTGCCCTGTGCCAGGGGCAGGCAGCTTTCCGCTGCATTCGTTCTTCAGGCCTGCCTGAGACTCCCAAGACAGACACCATCACCAGGACAAAGGTGGCGTGCCGTGGATGGCTGACTGCCGAGACACCGCACACGCCATCAGCAGTCGGCGTCTGTAAGCTTCTCCTCCTCCACGTGCTTTGCCATCCTGCTTTGGCAGGTACCCATTTGAGGATGAGTAATGGTGCTCGGCGTCCGCCCTCATAGTTGCCACCATCTCTCACCGGGGCCTGGGGACGGGGGGAGAACTCGAGAGCCCGGAATTCGCTGTATTCTTGGAGTACAACGTCAGCCCGTGCCAGTGCCACGGCCCTTGTGCCCCGGTGTCGCAGGATATTTCGGAACCGGACAAATCGGAACCATTCCGATTTATCCTGGCCCTGGTGGCAGGATATTTCGGAACCATTCCGATTTATCCTGGCCCTGGTGGCAGGATTTTTCGGAACCACCAGGATATTTCGGAACCGTCTAGAAGGTCATTAGCCCACATTGCTTTTTTACTTTACGACTCTTTCTAAACAGATTGTGAAGAGTTTCTCACACTTTGATGAGGTTGTGCAATAAACATCTTCTCACCTACCTGTTTATCTCCTTGTTTATGAATTACAAATTCACACACAGAAGGCCCACACGGCTTCACTAATATTCTGTCTGCATTATTCCGTGTCAACATTCTATTCTCGCCTACCTGTTTATCTCCTTGTTTATGAATTACAAATAAAAAGTGTACAGAGTGTAAACTCTGGTTTGAAACCGTCTAGAAACTCAGAAAATCATACGAAAGCATCTAGAAGGTGGTTCCGAAATATCCTGGTGGTTCCCAAATATCCTGCCGCCAGGTGCAGGATAAATGGGAATGGTTCCGAAATATCCTAGGATTTTTGGGAACCGGTTCCGATTTATCCTGATTCCGAAATATTCTACGACACCGGGACAGGACAGGACGCCTGAAGGTCTGGGGGCTCTGTCAGTCCTTTGCCTTGTGGGAACTCCCGACCTCGTTGAGTGAGGTTGTTCCTGGTTCGTAATGCCAGTCACTGCCTTCTGTACCCGAGCCAATCAATATGAAGAGCCGGTGTCGATGTTTTGTTGCGTTTGTATTGCTGGGGTGAGAGCTGGGTCTGACGGTCATGACTAATAAACTGGTTATGTGACTATGAAAAGGCGTTCGTACCTCTCAATTACCTACACCTCTAACCTCGATCTCCCTCTTTTTAAAGTCAGAGGTTATACTTCCCACTTCTGCGGAACACACTTGCCCTCCAAGTATAAACATAAAAAAGGCAGGCGTGCCGTCTGATTTGTGTTAACCTTTACGCCTTGTGTCAGAAACTGGACCATCAAGCCACTGTTATGTGATTTGCATGACAGCGAGAGATAGATAGGGAGAATCAGGAGGAGAGAGATGCATTGCCTCATAACGTCTGGCTGCATTTCACCCACCGCGCCAATTCTTCTGCTGACGCAGATGACACGTTAGATACTTCACTTTCTCGAAGTAATCCAAATCACCATTACCAAAGTATCAACCATTGCAATGATTTTCAACTAGCCTACGTCATCAAGGCGATCACGAGATCTTTCATAAGTTCACCGGAAGGTTGCTGGTTCGTTTCCCGCAAGAGATCAGAAACTTTTTCAGTCCCTTGCAGAGTTTTGGGTCTATATTTGGTTAACTTTTCGTCGTCAGCGCGATCACAAAAACTTGTCTGCCCCAGTGACATCCATATCATGTAGGCAGTGACCACTCGTTCGGCATGTTTCATATAATTCGAGGCCCTTGTTCTCCTCGACTAAATAATCAACAGTTGTACTCACTCCATGAATTCTCAGATGGCATATTAGCTCCCCCCCCCCCCCCCCCCCTTTCTTTTAAACATTGCCACCTGCAGATCTTGTCTCGATTATGTTGGACAATGTCCTACATTCCTCTTCTACTTCGCCCACACACCCCTACCGACCCATCAACCCCATCCTCCTTCTCCTCCTTCAATTACCAATAACACGCCAGCTTCTCTGAATCGTTCTCCAGACCCCAAGCCTTAGCGACAGGACAGCGCTGACGTTTCCAGCAATCGTATCAGTCCAAGGCCTCGTGTCCTCATTACCGCGGCAGCCTGGCAACACCCAGCCGCCAGTCCCTTGGTTATCCAGCTCTGCTGGGATCAATGGCGCGCGTGCACAGCCGGGCGTGTGTTCAGCCGCCAGGCGCGCACACGCACACACACAAGCACGCGCACGCGAGCAAGCACACTGGCGCTACCTGTTACCATCGTCTGGCTGATTGGAAGTGGCAGAGAGGGGGAGGAGGGGGGGGGGGGAGGAGGAGAAGCGGGGTGGGGTTGGATGCGGGGGTGGGTGGGTTGGGGAGCATGGAGTTGGGGAAGGGGGGAGTTGTTATTTGAGGTGAAGGGTTGTAAGGGGTGAAGGGTCAGGTAAGAGGTGGAGTGAGGATAGGACTGACTGAAGTATTTCTGGAGGAACGCAATACAGATTATGTGGCTGGCGAGAAATCCCATACAAATGAGTAAAGGTGAGACCGATAGTGGGGAAGGAGGAGGATCGATTGATAGCCTTGATGAATAATTGATTTGCATCCGAATCATTATAACACCTCTCTCTCTTTCTCTCTCTCTCTCTCTCTCTCTGTCTCTCTCTCCATGTCTTTGTCTTTCTCTTTCTCATTGTCTACGGGTGAAAAGATAAAAATCTTGGCTTACTATCCTTCCCAAAACACATCGTCTTCAATAAATGCATCCTTATGCACAAAATTGTTCATTTACAAGCACCGAAGTATCTTACTGATATCTTCATTCGTCCCCAAACAAGCCATTCACTATCTCGCAACACTTTCATTCTACCACATCCTAGAGTAGACATTTTCAAAGGCAGTATTACATATTCCTTTATTATTATATGGAATACACTTCCATTGCACCTAAGGAACAATACTTCCATGAAGTCTTTTAAAGCATCCATACATGATTATCTATTCAGATGATCTCACTGCTATCGCCTGTACATATGACACGTATTGCTTGAACTTCAAGACTCACTGAGGTGACAGTTGTCAAAGGCATCTACTAAAATAGTTGTCATTGTTGATCATATTCTCCATATACCTTACCAATTGTTGTTCATATATTAGCTATTGTGTATTTTTTGTCTTAATTATGCATGTTTTTATTCCTTTATGAGCAAGGACAATTTTTAAGATAAGAAATGCCTAAAATTTCATCGTTGATAAATAAAGAATCAATCAATCAATCAATCTCTGTCTGTCTGTCTGTCTGTCTGTCTGTCTGTCTGTCTGTCTGTCTGTCTGTCTGTCTGTCTGTCTGTCTGTCTGTCTGTCTGTCTGTCTGTCTCTCTCTCTCTCTCTCTCTCTCTCTCTCTCTCTCTCTCTCTCTCTCTCTCCAAACACTCATCACTTGCTTTGTTGTTGGAGGCTGTCAGTCCAGGGACAAGTGAAAACGACAGCTGAAGAGAGGAGAACGTAGATGATTATCTACCTCGTCGCTAGTAGATAACACGGGCTGGAAAAACCGCTTTCCCTGTGTCTGCGTTTGAAGGGGATACTCCACATGTTTGCTTCGCGCCAGCTCATATCGGCGGTCTCAGGTGGCGAGTCGGTTGTCTCGCTGCATCAGAACTGTCTCCATTGCTCACTCTGTAGACATGCACCATACTATACCACTTCCTGCGTGTCTAATCAGTCTTTCGGTGTCCTGCAACGAGGTTTGTTGTGTGGACCCAGTACGGGCAGAGCGAGAGAGAAAGAGAGCTGAGTAGAGGGGCAGAAAGTTGTTTGGCTGGAGTTGTCACAGGAAATGACGGGTGGACGGAAGTCCGCAGTGGAATTCTCCAGGTGTGAAGACTGCATCATACATGCTGCCTGACCACGACTTCCGTTACGTCTGCAGTGGTCTTGACCTTGGTCTGAGGCAGCCATTTTTATTTACATGCGTGTCAAGGTGTGGACCAGTGGTTTTGGTATCTTGAAACAATTTCGTATGCTGAAAGCCATACATCTGTCTTTTGGGAACTATTTCGTAGCTGAAGTTATTCGTTGACCTGTTAGAGGCATCATCTATCATCCATACTATACTGTCATATCTTTGTTTTGTCTTTCAGGACAGGAAACCGAGTTGTACTGAAATAAATGCAGACCGACTGATGAATTACTAGCAATAGACAAAATTAATATCACTCTCTTATCATGAACAAGTTCATCATTGATATTCAGAGGAAAATTCCATATCTGCAAATAAGATATGTTTTAACATTCACCTTGTGAAAGGGCTCAGGTATTCTGTTTTCCTTCGGTCAGCTTGCGGGGAAAATTTCACTCACCATTATTCTAGTCTCGGCACAGTCACCCTTCGATCTGTATTACTTATTATGTCATTTTGTTCCTCGCCGCCCCACTGGTATATGTACCCATATAAACATGCATGGTGTTCATGTATATTATTTCTCAGGCTCTGGGTCGACTAAATTAGTTTACCCTCAGCCGAGGTGCTTGCGACAGCTCTGCATTTAGCTCTCTGTCAAACAAGACTCACCTGGTAAAAAGAGACGCTGAGAGCTGTACACTTCACTATTGTGAGGGACTCAGCTTACATATGTCTCCGCCCACATGGAGTGAACAACTGTAGCCTCTCAGCCAACGTAGTGGCCTGTGTTCCCTGTGTATATGCATTGCTCTGCATGTCTTGGGAACTCCTGCCTTTACAAAATCTTCACTGGATAAAACCGACCGAGACGGGCAGATCCACGCGAGTTGTGACGAGCCTGTATAGTCGCACTGACTTGTTGACCAAGTAGTGAGTTATTGAGACTTCTTGGTTGTCGAGGTTTAAGTAGGATAAAGAAAGAGAAACCATCTATATTGCTGAAGGATACCGACGGATTGTAAGTTTGTATTGCTAGGCATGGATTTAAGACGCAATAGTTGTATCGAGGACGTTGCTACTCTCGCTGCGTTCTTGAAGCGTGTAGAGGCAGGTAAGCATGTATGTGTGTCTGTGAGTGTGTGTGTGTCTGTGTGTTGTGTGTGTGTGTCTCTGAGTGTGTGTGTGTGTGAGTGAGTGAGTGAGTGAGTGAGTGAGTGAGTGAGTGAGTGAGTGAGTGAGTGAGTGAGTGAGTGAGTGAGTGAGTGAGTGAGTGAGAGTGAGAGAGTGAGAGTGAGAGAGAGAGAGAGAAAGAGAGAGAGAGTGAGAGAGTGAGTGAGAGAGAGAGTGAGAGAGAGAGAGAGAGTTTGAGTTTCACACTGTAATCTCATACCTGCTTCTCTTTTACGTTCACCCACAGACACACACACACGTACACGTACACACACGTACACACACAGACACTGGCACGCACACACACGCGCGCGCACACACACGCACACACGCTAACACACACAAATACACACACACACAAACACACACACACACACGCTAACACACACATACACACTTCCCACCCCTACCCTATCCCCTTACACCACACCCTATCCGAACCCTCTACTCCCACACAATCAAACTGTAATGTTGTGTCCCACTCCTGCATTTTCAGGCACGGCCCACACACGGCTGAGGTTCTTCTCGGACGGGGACGAGGGGGAGGATGCGGGGAGGGAAGCGACACTGCCGGACATCGTGCCTATGTCCAGAGACCGCTCCGCTTCGCTGCCCAATGTCCAGGCTCTGCGGCAGCAGCGTGAAAGGGAGGTGGGGCGTGAACTGCGCCGCATCAGTGACGAGTTCCACTTCAGCTACAGAGGCCGTCTGGTAAGTGTGTGAGCGAGTGTGTGTGTGTGTGTTGTGTGGGCGTGTGTTGTGTGTGTTGTGTGAGCGTGTGTGTTGTGTGTGTGTGTTGTGTGGGCGTGTGTGTTGTGTGTGTGTGTGTGTGTGTTGTGTGTGTTGTGTGGGCGTGTGTGTTGTGTGTGTCAGTGTGTTGTGCTGTGTTTTGTGGACGTGTGTGTTTTGTGTGTTGAGTGTGTGTGTGTGTGTGTATGTGTGTGTGTGAGAGAGAGAGAGAGAGAGGGGGGGGGGATAGGGAGAGAGAGAGAACGAAAGAATGAATTGTTTAATATGGGAGCCTCGATCCGAGCTATTTCAGAGAGGGAGAGAGAGAGAGAGGGGGGGGGAGAGGGAGGGAGAGAGAGAGATATATATAGAACGAACGAACGAATGATTTGAAATGGGGGCATCCGGGCAGTTTCAGAGAGAGAGAGAGAGAGAGAGAGAGAGAGAGAGAGAGAGAGAGAGGCAGAGAGAGAGAGAGGCAGAGAGAGAGAGAGAGGCAGAGAGAGAGAAAGAGAGACAGACAGACAGACAGACAGACAGACAGACAGACAGACAGACAGACAGACAGACAGAGACACAGAGTTTATGAGGAAATGTCCCTGTCTGTCTGTCTGTCTGTCTGTCTGTCTGTCTGTCTGTCTGTCTGTCAGTCTGTCAGTCTGTCTGTCTGTCTGTCTGTCTGTCTGTCTGTCTGTCTGTCTGTCTGTCTGTCTTCGCGTCGGAATGTTACCAGTCCTTACTACTCGATACTTCTGCACCTCTCTTCTGCAAATACACCTACAAACGCATGCGTCCGCTTCGGAATGAAGAGGTGGGGGTTGAGGGTGAGGAAATAGAAACGAAGAAAGACGTGTTTTTAAGGAAAAGAATTGGAGAGGGAATATAGGCAGGGGGATGAGTGCGGCGACAAACGCAGAGGAGGAGCAAGGCTGAGCTGGGACACGTTGTGGGGTGGCGGGAAGGGCGGGAGGGGTTGGAAGCCTCTCGGATTTCGCCCTCCACTGCTTACACTGGACGTATGTCAACTGCCGCCGCGGTGACACCCGCCACGTGCGGACAATCGCGGGGAGTCCAAATATACAAGACTGCTTTGTTCCCCGTGCGGTCCCAGACACGCACCCGTCTCAGACTCTCCCCTGCCACACTCACCCCCCTCCTCCACTCGGTCTAGCCCTGGCCTCGGCCTCTCTCTCTCTCTCTCTCTCTCTCTCTCTCTCTCTCTCTCTCTCTCTCTCTCTCTCTCTCTCTCTCTCTCTCTCTCTCTCTCTCCCATGTGTCTGTCTGTCTGTCGGTCGGTCGGTCGGTCGGTCGGTCTGTCTGTCTGTCTGTCTGTCTGTCTGTCTGTCTGCCTGTCTGTCTGTCTGTCTGTCTATATCTCTCTTTCTCTCTCTCCCGCTCTCTCGCTCGCTTGCTCTCATCGTGCATATATTTTTCTCTTCTCCGAGCACCATACCTCTTCCGTTTCTTTGTCTAGCCTCGCATCGGAGAGTCTCTCTAAACGAAGTCTCTCATTATATTTATTCCTACTCCATCCCTTTTCTCCTATCTTCCAACTTACCCAACTCTCTCCCCTCCCTCCTCCGATCTGAGGTCCCCCCCCCCCCCCTCCCCCGAACCGCAGGCCCCATCCTTCCCCTTCCTTGGCTGTCACTATTTACGACACAATCCATTCACTCTAATCCCAGCCAGTGTTGACAGTCATACAATTGTCAGACGTCTGTTTGTTGGAGTAGTTGACCGTGAGTAATGTGGAAAGGTTTGTCTGCTTCTTCGGAGGACGTGATGGATCAGTATTAACAGAACAAACCTTTCAAACCTTCATTTCGGTAGCATTGCGGACTACTAGAGTGAGAAACTGAAGGTGATGTTTAGACTATTTTGCATTGAAATATAACTTGACACACAAATGATCAGATGTCAGATGAAAAATACAAATAATTTAAATTCTAAAGAAATATATTAAAGTCTTCTTTCTGTGCGCCGTGAACTTTGGCGTCGTGACACGCTAAATTTGTCTTAGGAATAAAACTTTCACCATTTATCGAACAAGCCAAAACAGCTTGAGTATTCGTCTTGTGCATGCATCTTAAGTTAATCACGGACAAGATCTTTCATGATTACCTCCTTGAGATGCGTGTACATGTATACACCAAGGCTTTGAAGTACGTTCGATTGCTCTTGAAGTAGTGAAGAATATTGCGTCCAATTGTTTGTCGATCAGACGTCTTCTTGGGAAGGTAAATAGAATAAGTCGACGTTCCTCTATTCTGCCACAAAGACGTCACATCTCGTGTTTCCATGAACGTCAGCCAGATCTGACGTCAGCTGGATGCACGTGTCCGTGGTTTATTTGGCCTCCCTTCGGTCACTAGATCTTCCACAAATGGACTTGCAGAAAGTTCTGTCAGGGCCCTGTAAGCTAGGTTTATTTGAAGAGCTGGCCGTGGCTGCGTCTCTATGCCGAGCTGGATCGGAGCAAGTTGGCGAGGACGAAGCAAGGGACGGTTTATTGACGCAGTTCCCGCCATTATTGCCGCGCACGGTCGAGTTCTGACTGCCGCTCTGGGACCGTGGCTACGTTTGTTTAGGTTTGTGGCCGCCGCGGTCTGTCATTACAACTCGCTCCTTCGGATCTCAGTGGCTCGGCGCTATCGCATTCATTGTCATTGCTTCCTCTTCTTCCTCTCTCTGCGTACTTCGTCTGTGCCATCCCCCTCCTGCCTTATTCGCTTATTCGCTCAGTGCTAATTGATGGCGTCCCCCGCCTGATTGGTGGAATGTGTCTTGTCGATTCACGAGTCACGGCGCAGTGACAACAATTTGCACTGGACCAGCGGCTGCCCAGGCGCTCTGGTTAAACACATCAATAAACGCACATGGGTTACGGTCCGTGGAGAAGAAGCGGTTTTACATCCCTGTCCTGGACTCGTGTAACTGAGACATCGGCATCAGATTGGCCAAACCTCAGACTTCAAAGCCGGGCAGTGGCTGTGATAGGTGCTGATGAATCTAGAGTGTGGACTGCCTTAATCAGCAGTGAATCCACAGGTGGCTTGAGGGTCGGATCAAAGAGTAGAGGTGGAATTACCGTTATCGGAGGAAGGTTTCCATTTTCAAAAGGGTCACAAAACCTTACGAACAGCTCAGAAGAAACCACTGCCATCTGGAAGCAGTGGGGATTTATTCGCGTCAAACTGCCGTTTTATGGGGCATGGCTGTCATGACTAATTAATACCAACAGTAGATTGGACTCGCCATATATTTTAACCGCCTTTTCTCTTCCACGGATTGTCTAGGTTTCACGAATCACGATCCCTTCCTTTCAACCTCCTTCAAGTAACAATGGCTTTGAGTTGGGCGAAACGTTGACATCATTCTCAGCTAAGACCGCCATTGATGATATTGTAATTGACCCCTTCCTTCGATGATAACGAATAAGTAATTAGGGCACATGGTTAATAGAGCACATTTTCTACGCAGTCCTAACCGGCAGGTGAGTCGCGACTTGTACCAGTTGAACGTTAGATCAACGCACAGGTGCACTCTGAAATTAGAAACCGACACGAATCAATGGCCAATTATACATCTGCTGTCACCCGCGCTTGCAAACTCAGCCCCCAGGCACGCTTGTGTTTTGAAACAGCTGGTAATCCAAAGGTTTTAGAGAAAAGAGCAGCAAATATGGATTTTCTCCCCAGAGAATTTATTCACTGAAAGTTTCTGCCAAATAACGACAGGATTGCCACATGTTGCACTGAATGCCGGGTTCTGTCACACAATGCCTGCTAAGACTTTATTGCGGGATCAATTAAGTACTGGATGAGCGGAGTGAAAAATGAACAGGTTTCGATTCTGACGGAATGTCTGGACGTTAGATACAAGCGAGGTAATTTGGTAGTGCTGTTTTCAGTCTGATTTGGATGATGTCATGAGGTGTTGTGGAACACCGTATATTTGTGTCGCAGAATGACCAGTCTGTTGAAATGCTGTCATAGGACGTGGATGTTGGGGAGATATTATATATATATATATATATATATATATATATATATATTCCCCCTCAGAATTCCAATTGGAGACTTGTAGTGTACCTGAGGTTTAGCACTGTAGCTCACTGTACGTATGAGAAGACAATAGTTACGCCTGTTTACTCTTCTTCGCTTTATTTCGCACAAATATAGTTTTTCAGCGCCATTTTGTATTTCCGTTGACATAGAGGCTTCGTCGTGGCCTTGAAGATTGGGTCACCACTTCCGCTTCCGCCTTGCATGTTGCATTATGATTCTGCTGTATTTTGGCACTCCTTTTGGCATTTCTCTCTCTCTCTCTCTCTCTCTCTCTCTCTTTCTCGCGTGTATGCGTGCGTTTATGCGTACTTGCACATGGAGACGTGGATGCGTGCATCTCCGCCTGCCATTCTGTCAGCCTGTCTGCCTGCCCATCAGTGAACATTCTCAAACCTTTCCTCATACTAAACTCTACATGTACTTCCACTCTTCGCTTCTACCCCCTGCCTTTCTTCCCTCTTCCCTTTTCACAGTCACACCTTCCCTAAGTCAAGGGCACGCGACAGTGAGTCAGAGGGAGCAGCGAGCCAGCTGCAGCTAATTCGAAGTCAGTGAGTCTAGTCACTTTGGGTGGCTGATGGCATGCTATATAGAGGAATTCAGTCTCTAGGCGTCCGCCCTGTTCTTACTCTGTTGCTCGCCCTGCGCCATCTTGGCAGTGTACTGGCCACGTCGCATTCCACAGCGTGGCTACTTAGTCACTTCTGCTCCTCGAGGACACCGGAAGTTGTTGCTTATCGGCCCTCGTCGGTGTGGTCTGAATCACACCCTGAGCGATGCGTTTGGTTGCTGTGAAGTGTTATTGTGGCCAACTGAATGTCTGGCATGCCATTCCACTGATTGGCGATGTGGCCAAGAATCAAAATGATTCTAATGTAAAGTTTCCATCATCGACAGCTTTGATTCAGTCTACAGTTTAGTTTCAGATTGATATTAATGGCCCAGGCAAAGATGGTTTTTGTGTCACCGGTTTTTAGTGACGACGATAATATGCCGTTCAAAATCGTGGATATCCAGTTTGCTTGATATAACGAGAACGCAACTGTACATTTTAATGAACCGGTAGTGAACTTCTCGCCCGTCGATAACGGAGACCACCTGCCAAGGTTTTTGTACGTCCACATAAAACCGCGATGTCTCATCATCGCACGGAAAGACAGCGAGGATAGAGTGCATTTAACGAAGTAGGTGAATCATTCGACATGCGTTTATAGTAGGTCCGATCATCGATGCACGCTCCCGTGAATCAGTCCTCACTCACTCTGCATGCCCTGGTTGACATGCACCCACACAATGCTGTGAAAGTGATTCATTCGACACGGCTGACTTGAACCTTCGAAGAGGTCATTGCCTGGCGATGGTTGTAATGCAGTGATTACTAGATGGAGACTAATCAGCTTGCCGCGCTGCTGTATTGAGTACCGGACTTTTGTAGCTAGCGACACGGATGGATGAATGTTTGATGCAGTCTGACTAGAGCGGAAAGGCGCGCGTTTAATAGACCTCATGCAGAACATCACGAAGGCGAGCAGAGCTTTTGTGGCTTGCACTTTGCTCTCGTACGCTGTAGTCATGGGGCCAGAAACTAGCAAAAGCATCCATCACCCTGATTCCTCCGTCAGTACCATCTCAATCATCTGCGTGTCCCCAGCACCTCCACATCCTGTGATGTACTATAAGGAACTGCGCCAATGCAGTCTGTCACCCTGTTTGTCGTCGCCCGCTTGTCAAACTGTAGACACAACAGACAGTAAAGACGAGCACAAGCACATACAGATGTGCCTGCACGCGCACGCACACTCGCGCACTCACGCACACAGAAACACAATCGCGCACTAGCTAACAAACGCAGCCGCAGACAGACAGACGGGCTGAATGACTGACTGAATGACTGGCCGACTGACTAACTGACTGACTGACTGACTGGCTAACTGACTGACTGATCGACCGAGAGCAGACCAGGAAGATAAAATCAAATCTTTCACAAAGCAACTGAACACATTATGAGGGAAGTTAGATTAGAATATGGACCTCATAGGGACATCTCTCTCTCTCTCTCTCTCTCTCTCTCTCTCTCTCTCTCGGAGACAAGTTTACTGTTTATCTGCCATGTTCTCCATTGATCTGCGTACGTGCGTGGCGCTGTTGATGGTACATCCCATACCCTGATAGCTCATCGCGTCACTTCAGTCAGCAATAATGTCTAAGAATGCCCTTTGTCTTCAGTCTGACACTTGGAGACAGGCTACAGCATGACGTCAGCATGTCAGTCTGCGGGTGATGCCACTATGCTGACATGTGCTTGTCAGGCTGACTTCACCCCAGAAAAGTAGGAAGGGGGAAAAAAAGCTTGCACCGAGTGACCCCATTTCCGGCACGTAGCCATCATCGCTAATTAGGATCGGAGGGGAATGTTGGGATTGAAGGAAGGGTCGAAAATCAGCGGAAAGGACCAACACTGGAAGGGAATGCAATGGGAAAAGGGGGTTCGGGGTGTCGTGGGCGAAGTGTGCGTGTTTGTGTGTGTGTGTGTGTGTGTGTGTATATGTGTGTGTGTGTGTGTGTGTGTGTGTGTGTGTGTGTGTGTGTGTGTGTGTGTGTGTGTGTGTGTGTGTGAGTGTGTGTGTTTGTGTTTGATAGAGCATTTGCTACCGACAGATAAAGGGGGGAGGGAGGAGGGCTGAAGCGTCAAAGGGAAGATCAGAGAGTGCACACGCCGATGCGCCTGACTGCACAAGCCCCTCGCATGCTGGTATCTTCAATCACGTGTGATCACTGGTTACACACCAGTGCAGACAGGAAGACACTCCGTTTGACATGTGCCAAAACTCAAACTGAACAAAGATCGGCGTAGTATCTCAATTGCCGCCTCGAGCGGTGAAGGTATTTATTGATCATTATCATTCGTACAGAAATAATCACTTTTGAGTGACTAAATACGAATAATCCAACAGCAATCATCGTTATTTCTATTTTCACGAAAGAATACTTGAAGCATATGATTTTGAATAAGATGTGTGTTATGAAAGTAGGAGGAAATACCGTAGTGCAACTACATCATTGCTATTATTGGTACCATTGTGAGGTGGTGTACTTAGGAAAGGGTTGGAAATGTTGCAGCTGGTCTGCTACGTTCAAGCCTCTTTGTGAGCAGGGCAGGGCAGAAAAGTCAAAGGGCGACGACGCGGATGAAAACATCCGGCCACGATTAGACTGAATAGAGATTTAAGTATTACAGTGACGCAGTGAAAATATTTCTATAGAAATCTGAATGAATAAGAGTAGTTCTTGAAACGACGTCAGTCGCTGTTGTGCACGAAGAGTTTAGGTGCCACTGAATTCTCTAAGCACCCCAGGGGCCACTTTCTATACGTCAGTTCTAAAAGTAGACGCATACTTTCAGTGACTGGACTGAGAATGTGGCTGGTTTACCAACAGCTTTTCACGTGGTGGGTTCAATGTTGACGTGGGATTAGTGCAGAAAGGTTGGGAAGGGAGATTACAGAAGATTAAATTCTGAATGGGCTCTGGCATCTTAAGGACGATGTCAGAAGGAAGGAAATAGCTGAAGATTATTAGAGAGGGGAAGAGGCAACATTAGTGCAGTCCAGAGGTGACTCATCCATGTTGATGTTTTGATAAATCCAGTATTGTCAGTCGTTCTGTTGTTCACAAAATTTCACCAGTACAAAACCAACAAACGAAGACTGTTTTTTGGGGGAAGAGTGTGGAATTGAGTGGTTAAGGGTGTGATATTATTATTGAAACACAAACAAACAAGATTACAAACAGATTTCTTTTTCCAACCAGTGGCTCGCCCGACCTCCCACTGGATGATCCCGCGGTCAGTTCGACTCTGGAAAACAATTATTGTGTGAATTGGTAATGCTCTCTTTCTACTCAGACTCAGAAGAGGCAAGTGAATGAACATCTGCAGAAGTTATCACGCCCCCCTGTGGCTGATAGCAGCATCCGCTCTTTCGAACTGCAACAATGAGATGTTCTCACGGACTTCCTAGAGCGAGAGTGATTGGAATTTCGTCACATCAGCAAGGGGTCATTGTTTGGACACGGCTTCATTTGTCATCGCATGGGTCATGACCTGACACGAGGTGACTGCACTCAACTATGACAGTGCAGGGGGTCGGGAGTGGTGGCAGAGTCACCCGGCCGTGAACTCACACCATCACTCATTTTACCCCGTGGGCAGGGCCCACTACTCCTATTCAGTGTGACGTCACGCCTGACAGAGGTTGGGTCACTGGGTTGACAGAGGTTGGGACACTGGGGTGACAGTTGCTGTTGGCAATACAGACATAGGCGCCATTTGTATTAACCTTGTGGCTGACTAGTTGACCACAATAATGTGCACGAGCACATTAACTGACGTACACGTACTAGTCAGCAATTAAACTCGCAGGGAGGTAACATATTGATAATAAGACTGCGTCTGTTAGATAAGTGTATGCACGTCCCTGTAGCACCGATTGCAGTGAAGAGTTTATTTGATAAGTTCACTATCTGCAGCGAACATTTATGAAAGAATAGGGTTTTAAAAAATTTATTGCGCCGATCATGTAATCGAAACGTCCTTAAAAACAAAACAAAAACCACCTTAATACCGTATTTGCTTTAATCTAAATTAATAAAGTGAATTCATCCCTTTACTATGTAATGAGTTCGTAACCACATTCACAATTAACTCTGCGGGACTCGGAGGAATCAATTTTCCTTGAAAGTTGATAATCCTTCCAGTTACTGCACCCATTATTCCTTCCTCTTTTGATAACTGGCTTTGGTAATCCCACAACTAGTTTGTCGAGCATTTACTTCGGATGTCTGACAGAGCGTCTGCCTTTTTGTCCCATGGAGCATATTATTATCAAAAGTCCTTCAGTAGGTGAGTGCACTTTGACTGGTTAGCCCGACGCTGGCCCGCTCTGTCTGAAGGTCTAGGCTAGAGCCAGATGTCAAGAGGTCAAGAGGTTGAAGGGCGCAAAGGATTTATTATCTTCGCTTCAGATAGGTGCATCCACGGAGATAGCTGGGAACAGGATGTCCACTTCCAAACGTTGTCATCCTTGCTTTGCGGCGCAAGAAATGTCCTGAACAAATGTACAAGCGGGTTCGCGGTCAATTACCCGTTTCAACCTTGTCAAAAAGAGTTTCCTTTGAAGATTTGGCTCAGAGCAGACAGGGGCAGATAACCACTGGCTGGCGGACCCCTACGTACTGCCAGCAGGGGTCGTGGTGCGATAGCGACTGTGGCCGCCTGGTGTTGGGTTTCGTTGGTGGCGACAGAGACAGCTGGGGTCTCTCTGCGTTGGCCTCTCGCCTTGCTCGCTGCCCTCTGCCCCGTTTGGTGTGAGGAGGCTTGGCGATAAGACGTATTAGCGACACGTCAGGCGCAGTTTTCTGTCAGCCGGGTCGCATGGATGAAAGGGGAGGATAGAATGGGCTTGGTACTATACATTCTATGTCCATGTGACTCAGGTTTGAAGTCACTCGGTGCGTCTGTTCATCGATTGCCTGTATGACTTGATGCCCGTCGTTGTTTTGTGAACAGACCGTAGCGATACTTGTTTATTGACCTCTATTGAAAAAGTGGGGGAAATGTTATTGTCCTTTTTAGACATAGCTTATTTATCTATCAATAGAGTTATCTGCGTGTCATCATTATCATATGAGGGATATCGTGCTGGTATGGATGTAGTTGATAATTTTTATTTTTATTTTTTACGGCATCTGGCTTTCAGGTTAATGCATGCCTCCATTTGTTCTCTCATCCTTTCGCCCTTTTATTCCCTTCCATTCCTTTTTGTCCATTCTTCACTCGTTTCGCTCTGAGTATTAGCGTCCTTAATGCGTAATATATGTCCTTGGCTTTGCCCTAACTTCCTGCGTCTGTTTTTCAGCCTTCCGTGCAGGAAGAGTTCAACGGCGAGGCTTCCTCCTTCCCAGGGGCCAGACGAAGCCGCTCCTTCAGAGAGCTGTGGGGAGTTCTGCGCGAGATGTTCGCCCCCACCCCATCGCTGCACAACCTTGTGGACATCGAGAATCCCCCAGCCCCCAGGTGAGGGGGGCAGGATCGCGGGCCCACAGGACACCGGTTGCTCGGCAACCCGCCAAGCCTCCAGTTGGACCAGCCAGTAGTGGCCCGCTATTGGCCTGCAGCCCCCAGCTGGATGGGTTGCGAAGGACGCCATCGGCTGAACTGCTTGGTTGCTAAGGACGACTCGTGAGCGCTCTGCCCGTTATCGTGGACGCCAAGACGTTTTTTCAGGACAGCTCGTTCACATATACACTTTATTATGTGGGTTTTCACTGCGGCATTTAGCAGACTATGATGATTTCACACATACGTTTAGAATGCTCACCAAGGACTTCGTGAGAAGCCGAGACTGTGTTCGTACATGTGTAACTTCAAAGCAGAAGAGTCAGGACTCCATATAGGAAACGTCCCCTTCCACAGAGGCAGGGCTTTCCTGGGAACATTGCGGGACAAAGTCTCGGTCTGACTGTCGAACTTTGTTGGACGGTGTCTCTGTTTCAGTGACGATTGTGAAGTCTTGTTTTGTCAACCTAGTACGTGCGAGTCAGATCGTTTTTCAGCCGGTGGTACAATTTGAACCTTTGACCTTGGAGTGACGGCAGCCTTTTCGTGTTTTGGTCCATCACTACGTGTGTCCACATTTGTGTCAGCTCGTGTTCCAGAGTGCCTTTTGAACATGAAAAAATAACTTTCACACGCCGTTTCCCGATAATTTTCAATGGCAAGAGAAACAGAAATTTAGCCAGGTTGTGAATGCAAGGTCTTCCTTTGAAAAAGAAATGCCCCTATATCAGTGGTTGTCTATGACCTGCAAATTATTATTTTGGCACTTAACGTTTGGTGAAAAATAGGGTATATCCTTGTTCGCTTTTGGGACTTCAAAAGTTTTGCAAAAGTCTAGAGACTTTTTACTCTTGAAGAGTTTATTCATAAATGAAGTGAAGAAAGGACACAAGACCAACTGGGCAGTATCGTGAAGTCGAACGACTGGACACCGAGTGCCATATTCCATCTGCATCTCTCATAGCCAAGGAAGGCAGACACATCTGTGATCATCATAACGTCAGCACCCACCTGACAGGCATGAGGCGAGGACGAGAGAAGTCACAACTTCATCATTGGAACATCACCATACGGACGGACATCGAAGGAGCTCGAAGTAGGTCACACTGGTTCAGTATTCTCTCGAGACCTGAACACCGCTACATTCGCATCGAAAATCGCGTCATCTCCACATCAGTTTTGGAAGACTTCACGACAGTCCGAGTAGAGGACATTGCTCACTCACTCACTCCACACCTTCTCCTGGAAGAATGACTCGACTGGGAAGAACCTGGCGTGGGTTTTGTGACTGCAGTTTGGGGAGTTGGACTCGGACGGGAACAAGCCAGGACTACGAGTTTTCCCAGCCTCTTGGTGAGGCTGACGCCACTAGTCGTGTATCAGTGCCAGTCTCAGCCGTGTCCACGCCGTTCTCTGTCCAAGGCGGCAGTAGACAAGGCTGCTTCCAGGGTTGGCAGAGGTTTTGTTCATCGCTCTTTTCACTTTTTGATCTCATCTGACGGGTTTTGATCTCTTGCAATCGTTTGAAATTCCTTGATTAGGATGATGTATTGGCGTTTCCTACTTGCATTGTGATCTCATTGACTTGGTACAAATGTGCTCACTGCTTTTTTGATCTGCCTAGGTCTCCTTGAGCTACAATGTATTTTGAAACTTTAAGTTAAAAAGAAAAGGTTAAGTTATAGATTCAACGTAACTTATGATTTGAAAAAGGCACAACAGTGGTGCCTATTTGTTCACTTTTATATTGTATTTTGTATTAAAAAAATAATTTAAGATGGACTTTCTAATTCATTGACATGGATTATCAGTATTATTCAACATATTGATAAGAACATTAATAGAATTATTTCATCGCATTTTTTAAAAGCTCGCATTATGTCTAGTTCATGTATTTATAAGTCATGGTGCAATTTAAGTTTCTCTGTAGAGTCACGAGATCATTCATTTGTTTTGCTCACATATGATTATCATCTGTACTTACATGCTCTGTAGGTTTCTTTTGAGTTTCGTCTAGAGTGGTTTGTTTTATGAGTTGTGTTGTGTAGATATTTCTTCCAGAATTGTATTTGGCAAATTGTCAGAGGGTCAAACGGTCAGACGAGATGTTTTGATTGATCCTGACGAATGTTCCAGAGGGCGGGCGAATCCCTAGTTGCCTTCTTTTTGTCACATGCGTTGTTTTGTACTCGCTGCAGTGACCCTCCTCCTACATGATTGTATCTTTCACCTGTTGCCGATGCTCCAGACGTACCAAGCATCTGATGCGTTATACCCTTGTCCACACGCGTTTTTTGCCGTCTGGCACAAACCGCAGTTCTCTGGCGACAGAGAGTGCCTGGCCTCTGTTGACTAAATGGCCATCTATAACTTTATGCAATGCGGAGAAAAGAATTACAGCTCGGAGACTCCCTCCCTCGTTTGCTCAGTCGATTAGAAACGCCGTATTTGTAGCAATAATCAATACTGTTTGATTTAAAGACGCACAGCTCTTGCTCCAAGGAGCAGTACATGTACTTTCCAGCCGTCACTGAGCTGACCCACACGGATGGTCAGTGCACGGAGACGCCGTGTTAGGGCTTTTGCTGCTGCATAATTGTTTGGATGGGAAAGAGAAGGTCTTGCCTGGGCCAGACCCTGTAGGAACGTCCTCCCGAAAGGCCCAGCACGCCTCTCTCTTTTGCTCAGACCACGTGATCAGTACCGGAAGTGCCCTCACGTTCTCGGACGCCATGCTGCCACATTCCAGAGATAGCCAGGGGACTAGGCGTCCGAAGGCGAAAGGTCACTTCTGTAGGGTTCCTCCTTTGTCCTCGGCGTGCATCTCAGATTTATATTTTTTCTTGTGAGTTCTATTTTTATGACATGCTTTTTACACGATTTCCCCTTCATCAATTGTCTCAGAGAGGCGTGCTTGTTTATGGTATATGTATCGATTGCCGTTGGTTGGTTTTTTGGAAGACGGAAAATAAGACTCCCGTAAACACAGAGTTTATTCACACATAAACTATTTCCGTTCGTCTCAGCAAAATTCCATGGGACGCAGAAAATGACGTCGTAGGTTTCGGGCGTGGTGCCAAATTTCCGTCATCACCTTACGTCACATCGCTGTCGTCATAATCATTCATCACACTATTGCCTTTGCCCCCAAAGTCTGGGTCAGATTGGAAGAACATTGGTCACTTGCGATTGCTTCGAACGCAGGGACGCAAGTCGGGTGGAATTTCTAGTAATCGACCTTTACCAGGATCAAAATGCAGCTGTGTTTGTGAATCGCCCCTCAAAGCAAAGATTTGATGCTCAAGTCCGCAGGAAAACAAGTGGACCAACTCACCTGACGAGTTGATCTGTTTTTTCCGTGTGCGACTGTCTCGCTCTGTAGAAAGGTATTGACAGGAAAACTGGAACACCAGGGCGTATTCTGTTCCCTTCGACCCTGTGTGTCGACTTGTACAAACGTTATCTAGTTAGACGTGCACACTAACTCACGCTTGATGATGCTTTCATCATGACTGGAATTTTTTTGTCGTTGGCCATCAACGTAACGGATGTTGAGGCACTGACTTTGCCGTGGCGTCACTGAGCGTGGTGCCATGGTGACTGCAGTTCTGACAATTCTGACCCTAGAGTTGGAAGAGGACATTTTCCTGGAGAAGGAAAGGAGAGACTGCCATGCTCCCAGGTCGATCACACTGGCTTGGAGGCTTGCAGAGATCCTTTGTACATAGCCCCTTCTATTTTCTCATACCCATTCTGTTCAATGGAAAATAGTTACACTTCTAGCTACCTTTTGGTTGCCCGAAGACACGGGTAATACATAAAGTTTTCCAATGATCTCACTGTAATTTTGACTCGCCTGCACGAAACGACGATCTCCAAGGTTGAAATATTCGAAGAAAGGTGAAAGCGAGTTTTGGATTTTTTGACCGTGGAAATAACGTTGGGGGTTTCATATCACCTCCCTTGTTGTATTGTGCAGGCTTGTCGCTGCGATGTATTCGTGTCGTGTGGTTTTTGTGCTTTATTTCAGTGGATCGTGTGAAATGCGATTTGGATTTGATACTTTGTTCGAAGATGGTAATCTTTTTCACACAATCCACGTGTTTTTCATTTTGTTGGTGTTTTTCTTGTTTATGTACGTACTTAAGCGATTTTCATGAAGATGGTTTGTTGTTACATCGCCACAGGCTGTACACACTGCAACTCCAGTTTGTTTCCTGTGCGTTCAGCTGTAAACCTTTTGTCATTGTTAGTGATGAGGTCTCGCAAGATGTCTCACTCTGAAAGACGCAGCTAACTCTTAGAAACTGTTTTTCTACCTGTTGTAAAGAAGCAGCATAATAATGTACAAAAGAAATATGAATTTTGGGGAGATCTTACTGTTTGAAAATGCATATGGTGAGAATGTCCAACAGTAAATTCTGACTTAAGTATTTCTTCATCTCATCGCTATATATTCCTTCAGTAGCCTACCAAAAAATCCACATCTCCTTTCCCTCGACTGACATATCTTGGCTCGAAAATCGGCCTAATTTTTTTTTAACGGCAAGCGGTAAAATGCACCATTCCATCGTACTTGGGACACAATCAAAGACGGCACGATGCAAAATACATGTCGATGATGGCGGAGTTCCATGATTTATCGTCGATCATGCCTGCGGTCCTTTGAAAGCGGGGAGAGAAAGCGTAATTCTATTGATCCCTGTGTGGAAGGAACGGGCCGGCTCAAGCCAGTGGCGGTATTGTTTCGCGGCTTGGCGCATTGATTGGTCATCGTGCCAGATGCCCGGAATAGCCGCTAATGAGATGTTGCTGGTTCCTGGCACTATGGCGTGTCAATACCAACATCTCTGGAGACCTTCTCCAGCTGTGGCAGCCTGTCCCTCTTGCAGACTGCGTGCAGGCGCCCTCGGTTACAGCCTTCGCGCCTGCACACTCTTCTTCCTCCAATCGTGTTTGCCTTGTCCCTAGCCAAGCAGTCCGCAGCTATTTTCTCCGTAACTTCCCCCTTTCTGGCGTCCCAGAACTCGCTACCCGTCTGATCATTCAGTACTCTGAAATATTTTCAGTGAAGCAAGAGAAATCGATCCACATTGGACAACGTCCACGAGCGTCTCGTCAATTATACTTTTTATTGTTTGCAGTGCTTTGAAGTGAACACCTCGGTAAACTTGTTAGCTTGGATGGTGCCTAGCTTTATGAAAGAGGATATTGTAGACAAAATCTCCTGCGTCTGAAGAGCTGAGACTCTAGGGAAACATCGCTCAAGGGGACGAAGACCCTTTTTTTGCCCCACACATTGGCTGCGGAGTGGTTTCGTTTGCTGAGCATTTACTGGCCGAACTGGTCACAGTCATCAAGGCCATTTGTGTTCATCTAGATCTTCCTTTAAGAAGGTTCCTGAGCAAAACCTAAGTTGCTTATTGTTCAGAGTGACTTGTCATTTTTAAGCTCCTTGGAAAGTGCGCGAGTGGATGGATGATTTGTATTAGAAATTTGATGCCCTGTTTTCACTTGTCAAGAAGTTTGATGCTGCTATATTTTGGGAGTACAGATAAGCTCGTGTTTGAATTTGTTCAAAACGTGACGTGAAAATACATATTGGTTTCAAGCGAGTGTTGTCAAAACCGTCATGAACTTTTCATATCATGCGACTCCAGACCCATCTAGTCCATGAAGATGCTCAGTTAAACGCTGTAGAGCCGCAAGGGCTGAGCTCGCTCAGTAGGTCTTGTTCGCCGTGTCCTCTGTGCGGTTGAAGCGTTTGGATTCCATGCTCGATGTCCCTGGCGCCGCGACTGCACCAGTCCTGGACTCGACCCTGGCCTGCCAGGGCGTGTCTGCGTGCCAGGCTGCTTCTTGTATGCTGGGACTTCCCTTACTTTCCCTCCTTTCCCTCCCTTTCTGTTCCTTTCCCTCCTTTTCCTTTCTTTCCCTCCTTTCCACTCCTTTCCCTTCCTTTCCCTCCTTTCCCTCCCTTTCCCTGCCTTTTCCTCCCTTTCTCTTCCTTTCCCTTCCTTTCCCTTCCTTTCCCTCCTTTCCCTCCTTTCCCCTCCTTTCTCTTCTTTTCCCTCCTTTCCCTCCTTTCCCTTCCTTTCTCTTCCTTTCCCCTTCCTGCCCTGCTCTTCGCTTTTCTGGCATGTACTTCCTTGCCTATACGTTGCAGACTGGAATGCTTTCTTATCAATTTTTTTCGCCTTGTAAAATCATTTTGTTCTATTCCTTCGGCTCCTTTTTTGTGGTTTGAATACCGCATTTGCTTCCGTCATGACCCATGTCAAAGATTCCCCGTTTTTGGAGCTAATTTACGTAAATAATATGCTGTAGTAGGAAGACCCCTTTTCTATCTTCTCTATTCACATGGTGCTTGGTGGGGGAAGGAGACAAAAATCCCGATAATTCATCAGCTCTTCAGTAATTTATTGCTTGCTTGACTTTCCAAGATCGAAAAAAATTCCGAGAAATGGTGCTAACATCCTCTTCAGACCTCATCGCCGAATCATTTCATGCTCTCTCCTTTTATTCCTATTTCCTCTATAGAAGTGCAGTAGCTTTCCGCAGCCATTTGCTTTGCGTACGCTAAAAGTGTGCAGTGCGACCAGGTCCAAATTCTCCTCCGTCCAGGTGAGCTCGAACCCTGCGCCACAGCGTCCACGACTTGGCGACACGCCATGCATTTATCAAAAGTTTGGACTCCTACCTGTATTCCCAGCTAGAGAACAGGAAGAAGACCCTTGATGATAGTTAAGCTGAAATGGTCGTTATCGGCAAAATTTCCGGACACTGTACCCGAGTTTCAAATCTCGGCATTTCTCGCGGGAACGGACATTTATAAACGTCGTTTAGCTTAAGATTACACCCGAGTCACGCGGACCATTAAGGTGCATGGAGTACAGTATCGCCGAGCAAGACGTTTGTCACAAAACGCAGATACATTAACGCGGCCGGATCTTAGCATAACTCCCCGGGCGTGCGAGTCACGTGACTGTAAGGCCGAGATTTCAAAACTCGGGTACAGTGTCCGGAAATTTTGCCGATAACGACTCTTTCAGCGATAGTTAAGACTAACATAGCGGCGTCATCAAAAGGCGGTTGAGTCTAGTAACGTCGCACTAGAGTCGTAACGCCATGTAATTGTCGCTTGAGTCTAGTCTCGAGACGTCACCAAGATGGTCTAGTCTCTTGGGCATCTCGAATGTGAAGGTATCCGGGTTGGTGTGGAGACATCTTTATGCGCATTGTTGGTCCTACTGGCTCGGCCGCGACTTGCAGACGTGATGAAATAAGTGTTGTTTCCCCCTGCCCCTGCAGCTGTTAGAGTTGAACCCCTCCCTTTGGTCTTCGTCCTAGAGTCTGGAGATCGGTCTCTTTCCGTAAACCTGGGCCAGGAAGTCTTCCGTCATTAATGTTCATTTATTTTGGTCACTTGCATCGACGGCAGTTGTGCTCGGAATCGTAATGAATTGTCATTGAAAACTTGTCATGAATTCGTAGACCAAATACAACAAGCCGGCTTTATCAAACATAAAGGTACATCTTTGCTCCATGTTTTTACCAAAACAAATCGTTATTTTTGTCTATTGTAATATTTTTGTCATCGGAAAGTATGTTGCCAAAAGGGGTTGGGTAGGTTTTGATGGAGGGAAGCAGGGTAGATCCTGAGTAGTGTCACAATCATTAGTTTCACCCTCATTGTTTACATCGTAGATCGTCACCAACAACGCCTTGCTGTCGCTGCTGCAGAGCCTGTTCACCGCTCTGGCTGAAAGCGACGTCAGCATCACCGCTACTGTAGGCATCACTTTGAGATTGCTTGTCCATCGCTCAGCGCATCCATTCACAGTGCTCATGCCATTCTCCTAGGTTTTTGACCAACGTTTATGATTCCAAGAACCCCGGATATATAGATTTTGCTTTTGCCAAACAATTTTGTAAGAAATTTTGATTTAATGAGGACAATTTGCTAAAAAAAAAGTTGGAATAAAATTGTGCAGAATTAATGTTGGTTTTGGTGTTTTGTGTTGTTTTGCCTTTGTTGTGCAGAATTCATGTTGGTTTTGGTGTTTTGTGTTGTTTTGCCTTTGTTGTGTGTTTATAGAAACTGATCAGAAAAAGTCATGCAGATAAAGCAGGATACACACAAAGATCCTCCATTTCTCAATGCAGCGCATGCAGGACACATACTCAAAAATGAAAGTTCTGAACACCTTGCAGGAGACAAGCATCTTCAAACTTATTGTTGTCCACCTTGCATGCCAGGAGCTTGCTTTCAAGGGCGAACTATTATTGCAGAACAGTGCTGGAGTTTGCATCCGCTACAGGGAAAGTTAACGCACAATGGGTAATGTTAGAGAATTTACGAACGTATGCATAATTATCATCATTAACACTGATCCAATGAATATGATTATGCATCCAGGTGCATCATTGATAACATAACACAATACAACGCAACATAACACAATACAACGTAATAAAACACAACGACATAATATAAC
>JAWQFJ010017539.1:47500-57500 GCA_034096865.1 Theodoxus fluviatilis
AACCCCAGCTACTGGTGGTCCTTTGAATTCGTCCTGTGGAGCCAGGGGACGAGTCAGGAGAGTGACTGGCCAAAAACCAACCACGACTAAAGAGAGATCAAAGCCCAGTATCAACATCATGCACTGGAACGCAGAGGGTGTTGCCAACAAGAAGACCGAACTGGATCACTTTCTGGACGAACACAGCATCAACATCTGCTGTATACAAAAGACACACCTGCATGAGGGGAAGCCCTTCAAGATCTGAGGGCACCAGGTGTTTAGGGGGGATCATCAAGGACGGAAGAAGGGAGTGATGACCCTGGTCAGAAACAACATGAACGCCAGCGAAAAGAAGAAGTAAATGGAAGAGGCAGAGTATATCCACACCAAAATCACCACCAAGGATAGCACTCTAGAGGTGGTGAACTACTACTACCCGAACGACAAGATGCTATTCCTTGAAACCATCTCGGTCCCCGACAGAGGCTTCCTCATCACTGGAGACTTCAACAGCCAGTCTCATAGCTGGGGATACGACACGCTAGACAGGAGGGGAGAAGATATAGAGACGTGGCAAGGCGAGAAACACCTGATACTCGCAAACAACCCCACTGACTAGCCTACCTTTTACTCCCGCCGCTGGCATTCAACCACCACCCCGGACCTGGCCTTGTGCACCGAGGACGTGCACAAGAACCTGATAAGAACCGTCGGGCCACAGTTAGGAAGAAGCGACCACCGACCAGTCCTTCTTACCCTCTCAGGCTGTACCACCTATAACACATTTTTACCACCAAGGCGGAACTACAAGAAAGCTAAGTGGGGCCTGTTCAGCATTCGAACCAACGAGCTGACCCACGATCTTGCCATGGAGGGAAGGAACATCAACAACGTGGTGCGAGACTTCAACGGCCGAATCACCAAGGCGGCTAAGGAAGCCATACCACGAGGAGCCACGAAGAACTACACCCCTTACTGGACACATGAACTCCAGATCGCACACGATGAACTGACCCAAGCCAGAGAGGAAGCCGAGACCAACCCCAGCCAAGAAAACAACATCAAACTTCAGGAAAAGAAAGCCCGCTACCTAAAGATTAAACTCAAAAGCACAAGAAAGAGCTGGAGAGAAAAGACCGCAAAGCTGAACATGGAGAGGGACACCACCAAACTGTGGAAATTGACCAAAGCTCTAAATGACGAGGGAAGCAGGAAACAGAAGATCACCATAGAAGAAGACTCAAGAACAATGATAGGAAGAGATGCCGCAAACATCTAGCTCAGTCATACGCTAAGGAGAGCAACATCACTATACCAAGGACACTGGAGAAGGAAATCCGACTAGAAGAAAGAGAAAGAACCAGCAAAGACGACAGCAATTATGAAGCCATGAAAAAGAACATCACTATGGAAGAACTGAAGAAGGCCATCAAACAACGGAAGAAGAGGATGTCGCCAGGTCCAGATAACATATCCAACGAAATGATCCAACACCTACGCAACATAGCCCTCCGGAAGCTGCTAGACATGTGTGATGGAGTGGCATGAAGCATGATGGTAGAAGGGCGCAGGTATGAGACAAAATCGTACTTGCTTTCCACAACTTTATTCATCCATGGGTACAGGAGCCCCTGGCTGGTCCGAGGCCTGATGATAATGGCCTGGACCAACCCAAGACCATGGTCACAGTGATCTCTCCCCCAAATGGTATGGGGTCTCCAGGGCCGGACCAAATGAGTTGTGGGGGGGGGGTTCCTTTTGGGTTGGGGGGGACAAATCAGTGAAGTGGCACAGCCACGAGCGCGCGCCTGCGACGCAGGGCGCGCAAACTAGGGGGGTCCGGGGGCATGCCCCCCCGGAAATTTTTTGAAAAACGGTTAAAATCTGTGCAATCTGGTACATTCTGGGCCTTGTTTTGAGGGGTAAGAGCAGCATGGTTTTTCGCCTCTGTAGAGACTGCTGGTGAGCTCTCTCCCGACCTGCCGACAGCCCCTCCTTATCAAAGCAACGCGCGGACCCCAGGGGAGCCAGGCTTGAAATCAGCAGTGGTGGATTTCAGCCTGTCTTGGGGCTGTGCTTTCCTAGTGATATAAAAAGGCTCATTGCTGCCTTATACTTACTCGAAATTATTCAAACCAAGTGTTGCCTTGATAGGCATAACAAAGTCAACCGAATGAATAATGCACCATTGCAATCAGATGCCTTAATTTAGAGAAATTATCAATTTTGTCTCTAGATTCTAACAATTTGTGAATAGCCGCGTGAACGATAGAGGGGAGCTGTCAGAGGTCACACGTCAAGTTCAATTAACAAACAGATAAGGGAAGGCGCACTGGGACCCTCCCAGGCTGACAAGATACATAGTAGGCTGGTCTTACAACATAATAGAACATGGCCGTCTGAGACGCAGGATACATGATACAGGGATACAGGCAGGGGTAGAGGGGAAACAGGCTGACAGTGCTTGGCTGGGGCCAGTTTTTTGACTAGGCAAAAGGGAGGAGGGGGAGAAGAGAGAGAGGGCGAGAGAGAGCGAGAGAGAGAAAGAGAGAAGGAGAGAGAGAGAGAGAGAGAGAGAGAGAGAGAGAGAGAGAGAGAGAGAGAGAGAGCGAGAGAGAGAGAGAGAGAGAGAGAGTCCATGTAAAACTTTGGGCTTCACTTCACCTGGTCACACATGTTCAACGTAAGCTGGTCACAAGGCCAGGTACCTCAGTGCTGGAAAGAAGCCATAATGATTCCTGTTCTGAAGAAAGGGAAGAACAAGACGAAACTTCTGAGCTACCGACCTATTAGCCTGATAAGCTGCATCTGCAAGACCATGGAGCGCAATGTCAACCAGCATTTGCAGTGGTACCTAGAGACAGAGAGAATCATTGCTCCTGAACAAGCCGGATTCAGAAGGTACAGGAGCACAGAAGATCAGACCACGCACCTTGCCCAGGTCATTGAAGACGCCTTCCAAGCCCAGAAAATGACGCTTGCTGTCTTCATAGATCTACAGAATTCTTTCGACAAGGTGTGGAAGGACGGTCTCCTTGTGAAACTTCTTCGCAGTGGTATCCAAGGCAACATGTACCGGTGGGCCAAGTCATACCTACACAACCGGAGAGCCCGTGTGCTGGTAGATGGACGCTGTGGACAGAAAGTACTACTGCGTCAGGGAGTCCCGCAAGGAGGAGTATTGTCACCTACTCTGTTCATACTCTTCATCAATGACATCATACCAGAGCTACCAAAAGGAGTACAAGCAGCCCTGTATGCAGATGACCTAGTGCTCTGGTGCTCAGAAGAGTATGCAACAACCGCCACATATAGAATGCAGCTAGCATTGGACAAGATTACAGGTTGGACCTCCACCTGGTGTGTCACCATCAACAAAGAGAAGTCATCAGCCACTCTATTCACACTCTCCACCAAAGCTCAGCCTGGCAAACTGACCCTGGACAACACCCTGCTACAGTATGAAGACCAACAGACATACTTGGGAGTAATTTTTGACAGGAGGATGACATGGAAACAACAGGTGCAAAGTGCAGAGGCGAAAGCCAGAAGAAAGCTGAACATCATGAGGAAGCTGGCAGCGACACAGTGGGGAGCCAATGAGACGACCCTCAAGATGGTGTACCAGGGCACAGTACAACCACACCTAGAGTACGGCTCCAAATCTTGGATGACAGCTGCCCAGTCGCACCAACAGACCCTTGACAGAGCCCAGAACCAGGCCCTACGAATCATCACAGGCGCTGTCAGATCTACGCCTATAGAGAAGATGGAGCAAACAGCAGGCATCCCACCGCTACAGAAAAGAAGGGAGTGCAAAGCCGTGATGCAGAACTTGAGGGCAAGGTTCTTAGAAGATCATCCAATGCACAACAGAGTGAAAAGCCTCACCTCAGGAAGGCTGAAAAGATCCAGCTTTGTACTAGAAAGCAGAGCACTGTTGAGAAAGCATCAAGACCTGCTGCTGAAGACCACCAAGAAGAGAACAGAGTCACCCTTATAAAAATGAACACCACGGTGAAGGCCCTGTACAGAACACCCCAGAAAACGGACAGCTACCAGACAAGAACAGGTGGTCATCTTCAGGCTGATGACAGGGCACAATAGACTCAACTACCACATGCACAAGAGATTCAGACTCGTGCCATCCCCAAAGTGCCCCTGTGGAGAGGCCGACCAGACGGCGGAACACATTCTGCAGGAGCATAGGAACCACCGGCTGCTGCGAGAGGACGTTTGGCCGGAACCAGCAAGCATTCATTAAAAGCTGTACGGCAGGGTGGAATCTCTCCAGAAGACAGCCCATTTCATCCTTGACTCTAGAATCCAAGTGTGATGGCGTTCGAGAAGAAGAAGAAGACTTAGTCATGCTCTCATTTCTTTCATTGTCTTCCGTCGTCACCGAAGTTCTGACCCATGACCTTGCCTTCTCATCGTCAGCAACGTGTTGCTGCACTTTTGGGAATAGTCATCTTTACCCCTTCACCGTGTTGCATCAGTTAATACAATTTTGTTTTGCGTGGTTTTGTAATGTTCTGCACCTTCTGTTTTGAAATAATTATGTCACAAGTACTTGTGAAGTGTTCTCTTTAAGTTTTAACCATGTTGGTTTCGTCGCTGTTTTTGTCGATTATTTAAAAAAAACAAATTTAGCTTTGATTTCTTTTTTGCCTTCATATCTTGCCTCAGTTTTTATTTTATTGAAATAGTCATGATATCTTACTATTGTTAATCTTAATGTTATGAGAGACATAAATTGCTCGTAACCCCACGCAGTGTATTATTAAGATAACATTTATTAGACTCTTTTATTTTCATTGCTTTTTCTGCCTCTTATTTTTTTATAACACCATATCTCCTTCCATCGCTTACTCTCTGTTTCAGTCTAGCATTCACCCGTGCATATTTACTCCCTCGATTTTTTTCCCTACGAGATCTTGCATGTGTGGCTTTTTTCCTTGACCAGAGGAAGCTGTTTTTTCAAATTGTCTCATTCAAAACAATCCTCCGCTAAGACCCCTGCAGCATTTCTACGGACGTCTTGGTGTGATTCAAGACAAGATTCGGTCCCCTCTGTCAGGCAACTCCTCTAAATGCAGACAGGAATCGTTGGAGCGGACTACAAACCATTTCGAGTCCGTGAGAAACAATGGGAAGGGAACAGAGGCCACGCTCGGAGTGAAGGATGGGGGAAGAGAGGGAAGAGTGAGGGAGGAGGGGGAGGAATGAGGGAGGAGAGGGAAGAGTGATGGGAGGAGGGGGAGAAGTGAGGGGGGAGAGGGAAGAGTGAGTGAGGAGGGGGAGGAGTGAGGGGGGAGAAGGGGTGCGGGGGGAGAGAAGCACAGAGAGAGTGAGAAAGATGCGCGGCGGAGGTGGGGGTGGGGAGTGGGAGTGGGGGTGGGGTGGGATGGAATCGGCAGGGAGTGCGGAGGGGATAATGAAAATAATATGGGGATGGAAGAATCAGGGAAAGAGGACAGTAGAGATGAGAGGAACGCCAGGGAATTCAGAAACAGAGTTCACGAGGGGGGTGGGGGGAAGGAGTCTGGAGGTGGGGGGGGGGGGGGGGAGGGGGTAAGAGGCTACGAGATTAGTACGGGTATTTGATGAGGATGTGTGATCGAATTCGAGAGGATACTATCTAGCTCTGGCACTCGCTTTGGTAACAGCAACTGCAGGGCTAGATGATCCAGCCTGAAAATCAACAGAGCCTATTTCTCCCCAGTCCTGCAGATGATTGTTGACGTGATCGAACCACGTGGTACATGCAGCAACATTTGCCGTGCACCAGGCGCTAATGGAAGAAAATATTATCATGAAGGGAAAGAAAGAGGGTGGAAGACTGAGTAAAACAGACAGGAAGTGTACAGTAAAACAGGGAGTTAACTTAATCCATTCTGAACACAGAGATATACTATATTCACTAGTCTCATATGGTATATCTGTTGCAAAACTTAATACTCGTTCTTGTGCATATAAGGTTCGCGCCATAAAAGTCATGACATGAATTCATGACCTATTCCCAAAGATGATAGGTTACACAAAGATAGTTCATTAGCGCATTGTCGTGAGGATCGAGACACGTTGCGCTCCAAGCGGATGGATCAAGCGTTGCCCTGTGACCTGCATTCGATTGTTAAAAAGTAGGACCTTTCAATACATTTTGATGCATTCAACATACAGCTTTGATAAATTAATGCTGTTCAGGGCTGTCGCGTTATAGTTAGCTAATCCTAGAAACTCACCCTCGAGGAGCGACGTAGTCGTCCGAGAGAGGAGGGGAGATTTAGCCTAACCGAGAGTTTACATCACTAAACTCGACCACCACTCCTTGGGGGGACACCACAAACATCAAGCAATGTCAACAAAACAAGTGAATAAAGACCACTGAATCGGGGATAAATAAACAGATCAAACTTTAATCATCAAATAAAATAACAGCAAAATTCACAACAACATGCTCTCTCAAGAGCCAAGCGATTTCAGACGCACCAAAACCTGGAATCAAAATTACACACAGGTAAACACACCCTCGTTTCCCTGTGGTACAGGGAAAACACACTTCCCCTCAATCCAACATACAACCACCCGAAACTGGAATTTAATTATGATGCAGTTCTGGCTTGAAACATACACCACTTCTGACCACTCGTTCTAAAGTACGTTATAAGAACGAGTAGAATCTTGCCACAAAGATAAAAGTGTGTCACTACCAAAACATGACAACAAAGTCACAACACACCTCAACCCACAAACAGTCTCCAAACTTCTCCCAGAAACATTTAACAAAACCCTTTGTTAAATAGAAAAACCTGAACTCCCCTTAAAATCCCAAACATCAGAAACACAATCTCCCCTAGAAGATTATCCCCGGAACTCTACTCAGTCTCCTTCAGCCAAGTTACATTGACATAGCCACACCACAACACTCTTCCGTTTTGCTGAATACTAATGAAGCCCCAGACCCCCTTGGCTCCACCCCCTTCCTCTCTCGATGACGCGTTTCCGTCCACCACTATAACTGAGGAAAGACGTACAGACAATTCAGCCACGCGTGCAACCGCGCTCACGCGTCTCTTTCTCGCTCGACAAATCACATCCAAGCGCCACTCCCGTGAGCAGAAAACAGTTGTCGATAAAACAGGCGAAGGAAGAATGAAAGGTTTCTGCTTACCCTTTCACCGTCCAGACTCTCCGCAGTCCAGAAAAATTCCAATCCTAACGTAGTCTTACCCGACCCACACAAGTCAGAACTACGCTGACATAAACCAACACAAACCCCACAGAAAAATACCCGCGACTACTACCCCTTCCCACTCTTTCAGTCCGTTGAAAGTGCAAATTGTCCTAAGCCCGCGCCTAGACAATGTCAGAAGAAAAGTTCCTCTCTGAAGGTCCCTGGTAGTACATCGAAGATAGACGCCTCCAAGCGCCCCGGTGTCGCAGTAACAGGTAGGCCCCCTTCACGCCTCACTCCTGTCCTGAGGTGTCACTGACCAGCGAGCTCCATGCTCACTACCCAAGTCAGTAAAGTTCGAAAAGTCCATCCGAACTGCAGCAGGAATCCCCCCGGTCATCTAAGCTAGTGCCTCACAATGTCATCCTACCAGAAGATCAAGTCACTTATCGCACTACATCACGTTGTATGTCTCTCCTACAACCAAGTAGCTGCACTTTGCACCGCCTCACGCGAGTGCACACACTAGCGTCTCCCGACCTCCCTGCCTCTAATCAGTCACACCACTCGACGATTAGGCCACGACCTCGTGGACTTCACACCTGTCCGTCGGTGTATTTCGTTAGACTCCCCAAAACAGCACACATGCTAGTCTCAACAAAATTGTAGCTCCCGAAGCTACTAATAAAGAATGTACTTGCACAACTGTCCCCATAACAGTTGAAGATGAAGCACTCCGTGTGCTTCGCAGCGTCGTTCTCCCATCCTCACGCAGACCTGCGTCGGCGTAGTGAGCGTTCACAGAAACGACAGCGTACTCGTAGAACGAGCGAGGTTTGTCAGTACAGACACGATGCGATATGGTACGGTGGTTATTATAAGCCTGAAACATATAACCAAGTGACCCCAATGAGAAAACTACCCTTTCTCCCCCAGGAATTTACATATGCATGATTCAACATTAAGCGACGCATTCTAGCCCAACGCTTAGATGAACGAACTGGCTCGCACCTAACAAGAAAAATTGAATTTAACATGCCCGTTTCCCACAAAATGAATCATAAATCACAACCAATTGGAGATAGACACTTTTCCCAACCATTCCCCAAAGGTTTACTCTGATTTCAAGGCATAATTCACTCATGCACAAATGAATGACCCACTCCCCGCCTTAATCAACGGTCAGTTACCCCATGGCAAAAGAATTATCACGAATTGCTCGTTACCTCAAACAACCGTCAGGCTGTGGTGCATCCGTAGAAACTTCGCCCCATCCACCAGGAAGGTTCTCCCTCCACTCTCACGTGTCCGACTTGGCATAAGTCCACACAGAGAGATTTCGCAAAGCGAAATGACTTCGCTTCCAAGCTGCCCACGCAGCTTACAATTAGCGGCACTGACTGCGCGCTCAACCTTCCATCCAACCGACGGAGCTGATCTGCCCAGACCAATGCTATCAGGCTCCGACGTCGACTCTCTCACGTGATCAACTTCCAATCAGTGTTAAGTATTTTCCCGGGCTTTGATTTTTCCCCAATCACCGTTTGACAAACTTTCGCAGGCTCCGGACCCGTGTCAGCTAAGGTGTGGACCCCGTAGCATTCCAACGTACCCCTCTAGCGACCCCTCAGGTAACCCCTCGAGTGACGTAGTACCCCCTGCTATGCGAAAGATCTGTCGCAATGCGTCAAAGCCGTTTGAACGCGTAATACAAAGCAGATTCATCCACAGACATTTTGCGGCATCTCATCACCCCTTGTCGCGTTCCGCGACAAGGGCTTACATTTTCTTCGGATGGGTTTCTAGTATCCCAAAATATAGCTTTTTCTGCGCTAACTGGAGAGAGCTGCCGCCATTGAATTGCCCAAAGAGTAGACATATACGCCATATCTACACGAAAGCAGTCCTCTGATTGGTTCCCTGAATAGAATCCTCCAATCAGCAGGCAGCTTTCTTCGCCGTCTTGTCACTAAGCGGTGTGAGTACACTTTCCTTGATTCACTCCTACTACCATCCGCTAGGTTTGGCGTCTTGTAACTTTGAAGAGCAAAAGCTCGGCATGAGCTATCTTTGTGTAACCTATAATCTTTGCTATTCCACAGAAGCGTGGCGTTTGTATTTTGAACCGTGCTGATGTTTACATTCATGTCTACATTTTGAAAAGCTGGATGTGGGGACAAGTTTCCTAAGGTAAAGGTAAAGGTGCGTTTTTTTATATTGCGACTCTTTCACCCATTGATGGATGCTCAAACATTAGGCATTATACGAGTCTCTGAACCTGCCAGGAGTACATTATTGATGTCTCATAACTTCATGTTCACAGACACAGTTCTGACATGTACCATTCATACAAAAGCAGCTTGCGGTCGATTTTGTCTACATGCCCTACATTGAGATCTAAAGCCTAGGTTTCCATTGACACCAAAACAGTAACTCGGGCCAAAACAATCGCAATTTGCAGCTGTTCCTGACGTGCCTGCGAAGTGGCTTTGCTGTCTTCACGACGGCTGTTGGCCCTCTCTTTGTTGGCATTCTGCCGCTCCGCTCATTGGGGACTTGCGTCCGTCTTCCCGTGTGAATCGCACAGCTCATTCCTCTGTGGGGGGAGGGGAAGGAGCACAGGGTGGGGGTCAGAGGAAGGGAGAGGAGTCTGGGAGAGTTCGTTGCAGATATTGGCTCCATGCGCTGACTGATAGCGCTCACCTGACCTTGACCGTGAAGACGGCACCTCATCTTGAGGTTAGGAGAGGGGGAAAAAATCACTACGGCCCCTTGGGTTTTCGACAAAATCCTGTCATTGCATTCCCAGCTTTGTACTGTCCCCAAGAGCGGCACACTGCG
>JAWQFJ010017539.1:65000-72500 GCA_034096865.1 Theodoxus fluviatilis
AGCTCGTGCTCATATACTGATGAATGATGACATTTACTGTGCTAGTTCGTTTTTCTAGTCCGAATCTAATTGCAAAATTACATCCTTATAGATTTGTAAGCATAAAGATCACAGACAGAAAATCAACTCTTTTTGCTTAGATTCCACCGTGTTTTGAAGTCTGTAACTTTCTGTATGCATGGGATTTTTGCGTGAAGGTGGCACCATCATGTGCTTGAAATTGGTCAAGATGTGTATTCCTCCCGATTAAATTGCTTTGTTTTATGTTATTATTGAGCATGCTAGGCTGACTTTGTTTTATGAATATGTTGTGACATAATTTTGGCTGTCCCCTATACCTGACCTTCCCATTCTTTGATATTTAGGGCCTAGAATTTTGACAAATATTGTGTCAGAATAAATATACAGGCTTGGAGGGCAGAAGGAAGAAGCCGCTTCTGTTGTTGGTCAGGATATTCCCCTTTAGAAGTTTCCGCCTTTCATACATGCAGGAATACAGTAACAAGTGTGAGATTAATACAACATTTATCGTGGACGGAGTTTGCCAAAGGAAGAGTTTTGGTTTTCTGTTACATTCCTGTTCACTTAAGTTTCTGTTCTGGCATTGCCATAATTGGATGTAGTTTGCCGATATGGTTTCAGACCAAGTGTCCATTTGTTTGAAAATTCGTTTGCATGTTGCTTTTGCCTATGGCCTCGACAAATAAAGTGTCAAAGTGTGTGTGTGTCGCTCTCTCTGTCTCTCTCTCTCTCTCTCTGTTTCTCTCTCTCTGTGTTTCTCTCTCTCTCTCTGTTTCTCTCTCTCTCTTTCTCTATCTCTCTTTCTCTCTCTCTCTGTTTCTCTCTCTCTCTGTTTCTCTCTTTATCTATCTCTGTTTTTTTTCTCTCTCTGTTTCTCTCTCTCTCTGTTTCTCTCTTTATCTATCTCTGTTTTTTTTCTCTCTCTGTTTCTCTCTCTCTCTGTTTCTCTCTCTATCTATCTCTGTTTTTTTTTCTCTCTTTGTTTCTCTCTCTCTGTTTCTCTCGCTCTGTTTCTCTCTCTCTCTGTGTCTCTCTCTCTCTGTGTCTCTCTTTCTCTCTCGCTCTGTTTCTCTCTCTCTGTGTTTCTCTCTCTCTCTGTTTCTCTCTCTCTGTTTCTGTCTCTCTGTGTTTCTCTCTCTCTGTCTCTCTCTCTGTTTTTCTCTCTCTCTGTGTTTCTCTCTGTTTTTCTCTCTGTTTTTTCTATCTCTTTCTGTGTGTCTCTCTCTCTATTTCTCTCTCTCTATTTCTCTCTCTCTATTTCTCTCTCTCTGTTTCTCTCTCTCTATTTCTCTCTCTCTGTTTCTCTCTCTCTTTCTGTTTTTCTCTCTTTCTTTTTCTCTCTTTCTTTTTCTCTCTCTCTCTCTGTCTCTCTCTATCTATTTCTCTCTCTCTCTGTTTCTCTCTTTCTGTTTCTCTCTTTCTGTTTCTCTCTCTCTCTGTTTCTCTCTTTCTGTTTCTCTCTCTCTCTATTTCTCTCTCTCTGTCTCTGTCTCTCTCTCTCTGTCTCTCTCTGTCTCTCTCTCTGTCTCTCTCTTTCTCTCTCTCTTTCTCTCTCTCTGTTTCTCTCTTTCTCTCTCTGTTTCTCTTTATCTCTCTTTCTCTGTTTCTCTCTCTGTTTCTCTCTCTCTGTTTCTCTGTTTCTCTCTCTCTCTGTTTCTCTCTCTCTGTTTCTCTCTGTTTCTCTCTCTCTGTTTCTCTCTCTCTCTCTGTGTCTCTGTTTCTCTCTCTTCTCTCTCTCTCTTCTTTCTCTCTCTCTCTCTGTTTCTCTTTCTCTCTGTTTCTCTCATGTGTATCATCAATCACACGTTCCCCGATGAATGGAAAATAGCGAGAGTTATTCCTTTACCAAAAATGATGACCCCTTTGAATATTGATGATTTTAAACCTATTTCAATACTTTATGTACTATCAAAGCCACTTGAAAGCATGTTCACAAGCATTTGATGGCATATCTAGATCAACATGATCTACTTTATTCTCTTCAATCGGGTTTTTGGCCAAAACAGCGTTTACTCGATTGAATGATTCTTGGCTATGTGCTATTAATAGATCACAGTTGATTGGTTCCATTTTTCTTGATCTAAAGAAAGCGTTTGACATGGTTCATCATGACATTTTAATTGAAAAATTATCACAATATCTAAATGGTTGTAACAAGGTGAAATTCTTTCAATCATTCTTGAAAGACAGACAGCAGTATGTCTATTTCAATGGACATGCTTTTTTGTGTGGCCATTTACAAGTGGATGTGCTGCAAGGTTCTGTCTTAGGTCCTCTTTTGTTCTGCCTATTTATCAATGACCTACCATTACATATCTCTGATAAAGAGGTTACATGTGATATGTTTGCTGATGTAACACTTTCAGCCTCAGGTGTCAGGACTGAATGTGTGGCAGTAAAACTTCAAAGGAGATTAAATGAAATACGTTCCTGGTGCTCTTTGAATCATATGGTCATTAATCCTTCCAAAACGAAATATATGGTGATAACTACGAGACAAAAACATCAAATATATCCTTTATCTCTTCCTCTTGTTCTTGATTCTTTGAGAATCGAACAAATTGTTGAGCACAAAGTTCTTGGTGTAATAATTGATGATCATTTAGGATGGCAATCACACATTGATTATATTTGTAAAAAATATCAATTAATTTATTTCTTCTCTCCAAATTAAGACATATTGTTGACGTTCAAACTTGCAAAATCTTCTTCCATGCTCATATCTTATCTCACGTTAATTATGCGTCAACAATTTGGGATGGCTGTAGTGACGCTAACTTGAAAAGGCTGAAGTCATTGTATCGAAGAGCCTCTAAGCTTATGATAACGGATAGTTCACTATCTACAAATGACAAAATGAAAGAACTTAACATATTGCCTTTTCATAAGCATTTACAATTCAATAAATGTGTCTTAATGAAAAGAATTAATGATTATGATGTGCCTGATTATTTGATAAACTTATTCCAACATTCAAATATTCGTGTACATAACTTTATAATACCACAACCTAGGATTGATTTGTTTAAACATAGCCTATCTTATTCAGGGGCTACTATGTGGAACACACTATCCAATTCTCTAAAAATTGCGAAATCTTTAGAGAAATTTAAATTAAAACTACATGCTTTTCTTATGCAGTCATTCTAGATACTTTCATCTTATTCTAAATTCACTTTGTGGGTATTTTCAACGTGGTATTTCGTTACCATGAATTGATTGTAACCTGTGTTATTGTGTGAATTTTTTGTGGGATAGAGGGTGGGTAGGTGGGTAGGGGTGGGGAATGGGATTGGATTTGTTTGTTTGTTTTCTTGTTTTAACAAGGGCTGGATGTAAGATAAGCAGTTATGCCTAATTCATGTATTTCCCTTGAAAAATAAAGTTTAATCAATCAATCAATCAATCAATCAATCAATCAATCAATCAATCAATCAATCAATCAATCAATCAATCAATCTCTCTCTGTGTTTCTCTCTCTATTTTTTTTTCTCTCTCTCTCTGTTTCTCTCTCTCTCTGTTTCTCTCTCTCTGTGTTTCTCTCTCTCTGTGTTTCTCTCTCTCTCTGTTTCTCTCTCTCTGTTTCTCTCTCTCTCTCTGTTTCTCTCTCTCTGTTTCTCTCTCTCTGTTTCTCTCTATATCTCTGTTTCTCTCTCTGTTTCTCTCTCTCTCTGTTTCTCTCTCTCTGTATTTTTTCTCTCTCTCTTTCTCTCTCTTTGTTTCTCTCTCTCTCTTTCTCTCTGTTTCTCTCTCTCTCTCTCTGTTTCTCTCTCTCTCTCTGTCTCCCTCTCTCTCTCTGTCTCTCTCTCTGTTTCTCTCTCTCCTTCACGTAAGACCCTTTCCTGTGTGTATCAGCCTACCTGCATATCTCTGCATGTATTTGTGTCTGTCATGCTGTGTGTGTGCATGCGTGTGTGTGCTCGCTTGTGTGTGCGCATATGTTCGACGCACCATTGGTGAGTCTCTCTGTCTGTCTGTCTCTGCATGACTGCCTTCCTATCGGTCTCTGTTGCTCTGTACATTTGTCTCTCTGTTCTTCTGTCCTCTGCCTACACTATCGTGTCAGTCTGTTTCTCTGTGCATTTGTCTGTCTGTTCTTCTATCCTCTGCCCACACTAACGTGTCAGTCTCAGAGGTTGTTGCGAGGCATGTGGATATATGTAAATAAAAGAAGTTCTGTTTAGTGTGAAAACTGAGGAAAAGTTCTGGTATGAATAGGCTTCTACACAGGGTTGCACATCGATGTACTCACTGTCCATGACACATATATGAAATTGTTCCAAGTTTCTTTTTGCGTGAATTAGTGCATCGCTCTTGGCTACATACAGTTTATACATGACTGCGATGACATGGAAACAAAAAGCACATGTCTGAAGAACAAGGATCATGGGTGAGCCCCAGAGGAATAATAAGTCCACGCCAAGAAAGCACGGCAAGAATGAGAACGTGTATGAAAAAGCGAATGTAATAAGAGGAAAGATTATTCAAAGTCATCAAAATTAGAAGATTGGGGAAAGTAGGGGAACTCCTCAATGAGTAAAATGGAGAAAAATAATTAAATAAATAGTATGAGGATGATGAACATGAAAATATTTGACGAAAGTTTATGGATAAAGTACGAGCTGAAACAGCCATCCATTCCCCTGCAGCTACTGGTAAACATGCGTTTCTTATGAATGCCTGGACGTAAATAGAAATTGAAAATAAAAAGCGCGGGCTGAGTTTGTGATCCCTACAGAAAAGTGTAGAATCTAGAACTTTTAGTTCCACTCACTATCATGCATCAGTCATGATTGTTCAGCTTGTAGCTATTGTCACTGTGACACGCAAAGAATGTATGGGTTAAGGCGACAGGTCCCTGGCCTTAAAACAACAAGAAAAAATTGCTTATCAAAGCGTACTAGAATACGAATAAAGTGAATTTTTTCAGCTATTCCAGTAATCAAAATCATAAATCGATCGTGTTGCTAATTGAAAAATTATGTATATCACCACACCTTTTTGAAATAGCTCTGATGCATGACGTGACGCTTTTTTATTTGCCAGATGATATATAATGAAGAGTGCGATATCAGGCCATCTACGACAGCGAATTTTACGGTGACAAAATGTTATTCTTGTTTGTGTAAATTGGCAGATGATGAAAAGCTTTGGGGGGTGGGGGATGGGTGCTACTTCCTTACTTACTTACGCCTTTGACCCCTTCTGGGGCATAGGCCGCAAACAAGGGTTCTCCAACCATCCCGGTCCTGAGCAATCTTTCCAACTGTCCCCAAGAGTGGCCTGTTCTCTTGACATCGGCGTCCAGTCTCGGCGCCAACTGTTTCGAGATCTACCTCTCTTTCTCTTCTCTTGCTGGTTCCACGAAAGGGACTGTCTGGTGGTGTTTGAGGCCGGTTTGCGTAATGTGTGTCCTAACCATCTCCAGCGACTTTGAATGATCTCTTGTACGACATGCTTATTGTTACATTGATAGAGTTTTAAGGTCTATCAGTATTTGTAGGCTGTGTAAGACGATTGACTATAACATTTCTGGGGATTGTTGGAGAAGAAGCTAATGAAATCTCGATTTACCTAGTTATTCCTCTTTTACGAATCTCGTAGGGAGACGCGGTGGGTCTATTCTTACCCCCACCCCACAGGGAGACGCGGTGGGTCTATTCTTACCCCCACCCCACAGGGAGACGCGGTGGGTCTATTCTTACCCCCACCCCACAGGGAGACGCGGTGGGTCTATTCTTACCCCCACCCCACAGGGAGACGCGGTGGGTCTATTCTTACCCCCACCCCACAGGGAGACGCGGTGGGTCTATTCTTACCCCCACCCCACAGGGGAGTAGCACAAGTGCAGCGTTTGCCGCAAAGACAATCGTACCGACATCGAACAAAATTTAATATTTACTCTGTCTCTTATTACACCACCACTTCGTTTTCTCTTTATTTACGTAGCTGTATGTATTAGTAAATGCATTTAAATAGCGATGAACTCCTCCCATTGAGAGGTTCCCGAAGCGTAACTTGCAATCTGGAGAGAAAAGGAGAGTTTTCAGATTCCTATTCAATTTCTGATCTGCCTTCATCTCGAGACGCTTTGCACAACCACACAAATTTTCCTTGATATTTCTGCATGTTAGGTCACACTTTAACAGCAATAGTCCTGCATTGTGCCCAACGGAAAAACATTCCGGGAAAATGGAATATAGGGGAACAGAGAGCAAAAGGAAGACAACAACAAAAACAACAAAGTCAGAAATTACAGGACAACGTCAAGGATGTGGTTTTAAAAGGCGGATGTTGATTTAAATAGCGGCATTTTAACTATGTCTGGTGCTCCAGGATCTTTATTCTTTACCTCCTGATCACTGGGCCACATGATGAATCAAGACAGGCACCTGACGTCACACTGAGACAGACGGAAGAGACACACAGTCAGGTGCGAGCATATGCACACCTCTAGAGTGCGTTCCAATCTGAATCGGGTTCCCCGCCGCATCAGGTTACAACGCGCTTCCATCTGTCCTCACTGCCCCCTCACAGGTACCCGTTTGACTCCTGGACGGGGAGAGGCGATGCGAGATCTTAAGCATCTTGACCGAGGTTGCAGCTGTTGGATCTGCGCAGCTTCGCACGCTGCACCAGCAAGCCGCAAGTCACTGCAGGTGAGCAGTCTTCGCACTGGAGTAAAACCCGACTGAAAACTCACAATGTTTATTGACTTGCTCGAGCACAGCAACACTCGAGCCTGGATCATGTGCAACAACACACTGGTCGCCGAACCCCGTAGCGAACCCCAAGAAATTCGCTGCAGGCATCTACCTACCTACCTAATCTAACCTAACCTTAACCTTAACCTTACCTTACCTTACCTTACCTTACCTTACCTTACCTTACCTTACCTTACCTTACCTTACCTTACCTTACCTTACCTTACCTTACCTTACCTTACTTTACCTTACCTTCCCACCTACCTGCCAGTGGAACAGAAACATCAACACTCAACTGTCACTTTAGGTAGTAGTCCCCAGTAACCTTTTTTTTCAGTTGATTTTAAAAATCCAATTTTCTCACCCAACAGGTTGTACTTTTAAAGTGCTGTCTACTTGTGTTGTGCTTACATAAATTATGCTAAATAACTTTCCAGTTTAGCTGCCGATACAACAAATTTCTGCCAGTTTCTGAAACATAATGCCAGTAAAGGAGCTAATGATAGAAAATTGTAATTTTGCACAGAAGTGCAGTTCATGGGGTAACATCTCCTGATCCCAAATAAAGACATTTCATTTCATTTTAAACACAATTTCACATCTCAAGTTACATGAATTGAGTCGCTAATGACATATTCAAGGTCCTGTAACTTTGACATACATGCAGTAAGACACAGTTATGATTATGGGTAATCCCATGTATCAGACTGTATGAACCAAATACGCCAAGTTGCAAGGAAGTCAAACTTCAGAGCACAGACATATGATGTCTGAT
>JAWQFJ010017539.1:85000-87500 GCA_034096865.1 Theodoxus fluviatilis
GCGTGTGCGTGTGTGTGCTTGTGTGTATATGTGTGTGTATGTGCATGTCATTCTAGTAAACTAGAGATTTCGCCTACCGGCAAAAGTATCTCTAGCACAGTTCACATCACGTGATGGAAGGTTTTTGGCCAATTTATGCAAACGGAGGTCACACGAGAGGCTTGTGGGATAGCCGATGTGCTCCCTGACATACGCCGTTAAAGTAGTTCCAAGACTATTTCGCACAAAACTCTTAACTTACTCTTGTTGAGACAACAAACAAGCGTTTATTCGATACAATAAAATGTTTGTGTTGAAATGGAAACAAGTTTTGACATCTGATTGATTTCTGTAAAAAGTGGAGAGAAAAATTGTATCAGAACGAACTATTTTTGGCGCAAGGCTGTAATGCGAAAGGTCAAGCCTATTGCGCGTTCATTGCGAACTGTGCCAGAGTCACTACTGACTCGGGTTTACAGAATGTGTGCATGTATGCCCATGCGTGCGCGTGTGTGCTTGTGTGTATATATGTGTACGTGTTTGTATGTGAGTGCGCGTGTGTTGTGGGCGCTTGCGCGCATGCATTTGTTTATACAACGGTGAGTGCGTAACAGTGTGACCCTTTTCTAACTTCGTGGATGATGTATCACATTAGACATCGCGCATCTTTTTCGTCCGTGCATGGGAGTTTCTGTTTCTTGTGCAGGTGCGGACGACCTCTCTGATTCTCAATGCCAGAAATGTAGAACGAACCTGCCCTTCTGTTCCACGCAGGCCTCACATTCTGCAGGCTTATATTGAGGCACTTTTCTCATATCTGTTCCCTTTTTACATCCACTCGTTTCTGCCAAGCACAACAACAATAATGTTTCACTAATCTGCAGTGTAGAGGCATTTCGTTTTGTCATTTGATTCCAACGGCTGAAACTAAGCCAACAAAGAAGAAAAACAAATCAGATTTTTTAAGTCAAATTTTTCTGACGAAAGTAATTAATTCCAATTTGTCGTGTTTCGAGCACTTCGAGAAATAGACAGTTCAATTCCGCAGAAGACAATAAATGTTGGCCAGGGTATTTGAAGGACAGAAAGGTTATTGCCTCACACTGCACGTACATGTACTTGTATACATGGCCGAGCAGAAGCAACAGGCCCAGCTGGAGCGGGCAGGCCAGGAGCGGACAGCTGTCCTCAGGGACAGGCAGGCTTGGAGGAAAGAGGGCGGACGGGAGTCAGCCATTAATAAACAATGCTATTGCCGCGCAACACGCAGTATGGCCATCCTCACGTTACCAGCTGAGGTCTGACGTCAGCTCGCATTTTCTCAGCGGTCATCCAGGGTTCAGCAAGCTTGTTGTTTATTTGGTGTGCTTGAAGTTCTTGTTTGTTGTGTTGTCAGGTTTGCTGTTGCGGCTGTTGCTGCTACTTTTACTACTACTACTACTACTACTACTACTACTACTACTACTACTACTACTACTACTACTACTACTACTACTACTACTACTACTACTACTACTACTACTACTACTACTACTACTACTACTACTACTACTACTTCTTGTACTACTTGTACTACTAATACCATCACCATCACCACTACTACTGCTACGACAACGACGGCGACGACGACAACGGCAACAACAACAACAACAACTACTACTACTACTACTACTACTACTACTACTACTACTACTACTACTACTACTACTACTACTTCTACTAGAAGAAGAAGAAGAAGAAGAAGAAGGAGGAGGAGGAGGAGGAGGAGGAGGAGGAGGAGGAGGAGGAGGAGGAGGAGGAGGAGAAGGAGGAGGAGGAGGAGGAGGAGGAAGAAGAGGAAGAAGAGGGAGGAGGAGGAGGAGGAGGAGGAAGAAGAGGGAGGAGGAGGGAGGAGGAAGGAGGAAGGAGGAGGAGGAAGGAGGAGGAGGAGGAGGAGGAGGAGGAGGAGGAGGAGGAGGAGGAGGAGGAGGAGGAGGAAGAGGAGGAGGAAGAGGAGGAAGAAGAGGAGGAGGAGGAGGAGGAGGAGGAGCAGGAGCAGGAGGGGGGAGGAGGAGGAGGAGGAGGAGGAGGAGAAGCAGGAGCAGGAGAAGTAGGATGAGGAGGAGGAGGAGGAGGAGAATGTGACGACGATGAATGAGCTCTCTGCTGCTCCCAACATTTCAAACCATTTTTCGGTAATCGGAGTTTCTCCGTGAAAAAGAGGTTGCATTTCTATCAGGACACATGTTTTTCCCTGGGGGCACTGGCGTCCGGATGAGAACGCACCAGTCTGTACACATTAATGAAAGTTCTTCACATGAACTATGTGTCGAGTCACTGTCCTTGCCAAAGCTCCTACTGCACTAACAGCGCACATTCGACAACTGCCCCCAAGATGACCATGCTCATACACGGCATTGGAAAGGACATTGCAATCCAAGGGAAAGAGATCCATTCTGCCTGATGCAATGTCCCTCGGACATGAGCTTCTGTAGCAATTTGATTTCATCCACAATCTGCAGTATTGGCATGTGTAACAGTG
>JAWQFJ010017539.1:97500-105000 GCA_034096865.1 Theodoxus fluviatilis
AGAGGTGGAAAACTATTGTTCACAAAGGAACAATTGCAAGTTTTCTATAAAAAAGTAACACACACATGGAGCTGCACCACAACTGCGGTCGGGAACGGCTTTGGAAGAACGCATTGAAGTATCTCTCCCTAGTTCCGAAAAAATGCTGGACACTCTTAGTCGAAATGTATCATTTTACAAAATAAGCAAACATGCACAACTAGGGCATGCAGTGGCGCGCACCCTCACACATACAGACACGCATGCACTCTCGCATGCACGCACGTACGCACGCACACGGGCGGACACTCTCGTGTGCGCACGCGCGCACGCACACGCACATGCACATACGCCCCTTTTATTCCAATCAAAAAACACGACGAAAAATGGGTGATATTTACATTCTTTGCACGTTTACACAACCGCTGAAAAAGATTGTTTGTTTTTGCGAAAAGGCGTGGTATTTGCGAAATTCTTCGTTTCCAACTGAAAATTGCAGACGACAGACAGTCGCGGCCCTGTAATGTGCAAACTGGGACAGAAGGCAGCGTGTAGACGGAAGTTTCTCACTACGTGCTGCGACGCGCGCCACAACGCACCAGTGGCGATGACAACGCATGTGCCGGCAGCAGCAGGTCATAACATTGTCAGCAATAGTCATCAGTAATTAAACATGGGCAGAACTTACCACAATGACGGAAACGTTGTATCCAGCGACAGCAATACCACCACCACCACCACCACCACCATCACCACCACAACTACCACCACCACTGCCACCACCACCACCACCATCACCACCACCACCATCATCACCACCACAACTACCACCACCACTGCCACCACCACCACCACCACCATTACCACCACAACTACCACCAGCACCACAACCAACACAACCACCATCACTACCACCACCACTGCCACCACCATCACTACCACCACCACCACCACCACTACCATCATGGCAGCAGCCACCCCATTTCCACCATCATCACACAAATAACAACAGCTGCAGCAACAATAGCAACAACAACAACAATCAAATCCATCACATCCACTACACGTAAATCTACAGTTGCAGCGTTGTGTCAGTGTTATAATCTTTATCAGCAACAACAACCACGCCAGCAGCAGTAGCAAAAGTAATAAATAATGCAACCATCACCTCTACCCACTTCCTCCTCCTCCTCCACCACCACCACCACCACCACCACCACCACCACCACCACCACCACCACCACCACCACCACCACCACCACCACCGCCACCACCACCACCCCAACCACCACCACCACCACCACAACCATCACTACCACCACCACTGCTACCACCACCACCGGCACCACCACTGCCACGACTACTGCCATCACCACTGCCACCACCACTGCTACCACCACTGCTACCACCACCACTCTACCACCACCACCACCACCACCATCACCACCACCACTGCTGCCACCACTGCCACCACCACCATCACCACCACCACTGCCAGCACCACTGCCACCACCACCAGTGTCACCACCACTACCACCACCACCACCACCACCACCACTACCACAACCATCACCACTACCATCACCATCACCACCACTACCACCAGTGCCACCACCACCGCCACCACCACTGCTACCACGACCACCACTGCCATCACGACCACCACTGCCACCACCACCACCACTGCCACCACCACCACCACCATCACCACGGGCGGGCTGGATGGCGGACGGACGGACACAGCGTAATAGCATTCCGTTGTGGTGGTTTTTTTTTTCTCTTCAAGTCCTATCGGAATATTCTCAGTAGTACGGTATGCACATTCTGATCTGTAATCTCTGATCAAAGGAAGCCATTTTGCCATCTCGTCGAATAAGAAGACATCATTGTTAACCTGCGAAAGACTGCGTTCACCTAATGGCGGAGCGGTGTTAATAAGCCACATGTAAGTAACCTTTGTAGAAGCACGTGCAACAATCTCAGATATGTGTTCTCTGCAGCTTTTGCGCTGTGTGGATGGCGCGGCATTCTTGACGATGAGTGAATGATTAAAGTTTTACGGCCCACCAGCCTTTGCAGGGCCTGTCAAGCATCCACTACACCAACTGTCAAGCATCCACTACACCAACTGTCAAGCATCCACTACACCAACTGTCAAGCATCCACTACACCAACTGCCAAGCATCCGCTACACCAACTGTCAAGCATCCACTACACCAACTGTCAAGCATCCACTACACCAACTGTCAAGCATCCACTACACCAACTGTCAAGCATCCGCTACACCAACTGTCAAGCATCCGCTACACCAACTGTCAAGCATCCGCTACACCAACTGTCAAGCATCCGCTACACCAACTGTCAAGCATCCACTACACCAACTGTCAAGCATCCGCTACACCAACTGTCAAGCATCCACTACACCAACTGTCAAGCATCCACTACACCAACTGTCAAACATCCACTACACCAACTGTCAAGCATCCGCTACACCAACTGTCAAGCATCCACTACACCAACTGTCAAGCATCCGCTACACCAACTGTCAAGCATCCACTACACCAACTGTCAAGCATCCACTACACCAACTGTCAAGCATCCGCTACACCAACTGTCAAGCATCCGCTACACCAACTGTCAAGCATCCGCTACACCAACTGTCAAGCATCCGCTACACCAACTGTCAAGCATCCGCTACATCAACTGTCAAGCATCCACTACACCAATTGTCAAGCATCCACTACACCAACTGTGATCCACTACACCAACTGTCAAGCATCCACTACACCAACTGTCAAGCATCCACTACACCAACTGTGATCCACTACACCAACTGTCAAGCATCCGCTACGCCAACTCTCAAGCATCGGCTACACCAACTGTCAAGCATCCGCTACACCAACTGTCAAGCATCCACTACACCAACTGTCAAGCATCCACTACACCAACTGTCAAGCATCCGCTACACCAACTGTCAAGCATCCACTACACCAACTGTCAAGCATCCACTACACCAACTGTCAAGCATCCACTACACCAACTGTCAAGCATCCGCTACACCAACTGTCAAGCATCCGCTACACCAACTGTCAAGCATCCACTACACCAACGCTGGAGCTGAGTAGAGCAGTCTTAGCAAGTCAAGCCTCACGTTCCCAAGTTATTCGTCTTTTTCCAATCACGCATGGAGACGCGAGGGGTCTGTTCTTGCCTTTCACCCACAGGAGGTTTCTGACGTCAAAACATCCATTTATCTACAGTGTTTTCCTGCCATCTCGTAGTGAACTTGTTCACTGTGTGTCGCAGATCAAAATTTTTAAGAAGGATAACTGGCAAGTAGAAAGGGTCTACCTTGTTATGTTATGCAATCTACAGAAACATCTGAAACTGTCTAGCAATTATCATCAATCAATCTTTCAAATGAGCTAGCATGTAATGGAGACCTTCCCTATAATGTATCTTCACTTAACGAGCGTAACCACTGCACTTGAAGACGAAATTCACGAGCTTATCTCGTTAGCATGGCATGTTGAGATGGAATGCTCGGGAGGTTGTTGAGGGTGATTTACCGTGGGAAGTCCCACCAAGGCGGGACTCGATGAAACTTGCTCCAGCATGCATTTCGTTCCAGAAGTCTATTTGGCAAGCAGGGGGATTTTGCCAAGATCTGCCAACGTCCAAACTCATTGTAGACTCGCAGCCTCTCCTCCCTGTGGAACTGTCCAGCTGTCCGGGTCTGTCCGTGCGAGTGGCCATGTGGTAGAGCGAGCTAATCCCTGGTTTTAGTGCCACAGGCGCTCCCACAGGTTCCTGATCTCCCGAGTGTTGCAGCCGTGCGTGTTTCTCCGCTCCAGGTGTAAGACGAGCCATGGCTCTGATGGCTGGAGGCGAGGGTGTCTTGAGAGGAGAGTCAGGTGATGCACGTTTCCAAGCACTGGTTTTAGGACTTCAGCTAACCCGAGCCACGGCCATCACATTCGCCACTTAAACATACAACACTCTACTTCAAACCTCCGAATTTAAAGACGATTGAAAAAATTGCTACATTGCATCACTATTGTAGGTTTCTCGACGGCAATTTTTCATGATTGCGTTCTTGTGCCGAATCGATGAACACATTTGATCAGAAGTGCAAAGAGCTAAATCTAGTGAGTTTGGGCGGCCCTTTATGGCCATCTTTCAAAACAAAAGCAAAAAGAGACTTTGGAATATATGTATTTAAAAATCAAGGAGAATTTAGTTTAATGTGTTGCTCTAAATCTGACATATAGAATAGGATTTTTAAGAATTTCACGTCAGAATAGTTTTTTCGCATCTTATAATTTGGTAATGAATTGTTCTGGTGTTGCCCTTGTTAAGGTCACAACCTCGACATTCCATGCATGTTGATGAGTGCTGAACACTTGCAAGTGTTTGGAGAGACGTGTTCTCACACGGTTCTCGTGTTTCCAGTGTTACCTGTTGCGTCACAAGCAATGAAGCCGGCAAAGTGCAAACACCTGGGAAATTAGCAATAACTCCCTCTGCCCTGTGGATGCATTCTTTTCCTTCTGGCAGTCGAGCTTTCAGTGAAGCTTCTGCCAACAGTCCTTTGTCCACCTTGTATTGCAAGTAACCCTTTCTTTATTGGCGACGAGTATGCATGTAACCGAGGAACAGCTTTTGCGATCGGACAACGAGAATAGTGGTAACGTGTAATTCCTTTAAGTAAATATGTGGGGAAGTATGGAATGAAAGCCTTCTGCGGGAGTATTCCCCCAACACCCGGCAGCCAGGATCCCAACTGATGAGGGAGACATGAAGCGGCTCCAGCCCTATGGTGCACTCGCAGCCAGGCAGAAAAGGTTAAGAAAGCCAGCAGTGGGAGCATGCAGTAACTGCTCCTGTCAGAGTTCGCACAAGCAGGGGTGGGTGGGATTCGGAAGGGGGAAACAACGCTATCGATATGCTGTCAATCATTGGCCACTACCCAACAGGCGGGAGAGGCTGTGCAATTGGAGGAGGGGCAGAGAGGATGACGAACAGCAGAAGAGTAATTTGACCCGACCAGTGGCCAGCCACATTGAGTGACCAGCTCAAGGAAGAGGGTGAGGGATGGAATGGGCGGGGTTGGGGGGAGGCGTGGGGTTGGGTGTGGGGTGTGGAGAGAGAGAAGTGATGTCGGAGGAATGGGTGAAATAGCCGGTTCATGCAGAGGGCAGAGAGAAAAGTGGAGGGGGAAAACAGGGAAGAGGGAAGTGGGGTGGGGAGGTGGGGATGAAAGGGGAGGGGGAGGAGGGGCTGAGTGCTGTGATGATGGAGTTGAGAAACAACGCCTTGCTCATTGCTGACCCCTGTCCAAACAGCAGCCCAATTCCCTGTGAACTCCGCACTCAATTACAGCCTGTGATTGGCTGCTAGGAGAGACACACGTACTAACGGCTCCCTGGGGAGCGGTCAGTGTCCCTCCCCCACTCTGAACAGAAGCCAGGCTCTGTCTGCAGCAAGATCGATGGTTCGGGGTTCGCTCCCCCTTCCAGATGGTGAAAATAAGTGTCCTGTGGTTGACTGCTGCTGCAGAGCCACGCAAAGAGGCGGCAGTGGAAGTGACATTTGTGTAAGGGGAAGATGAGAGATAGTAAATTTTGAAGGGAGGTAAAATTGTACTGTTTGTATATATATGAGTCACAGAGTTATTTGATAATCAAAACGTGCTGAATGTATGATTGCGAAATGAATGATTGAAGTCGTATCAAATGTGCGATATGGAGATAAATCAAGATTCGTAAGTAATGTTTTTCTCGAGAAGAAATATCGTGTGCGACCATTTCACCTTTACTTAGATATCTGAGATGATTTTGAATACATGAATAAGCTTCATGTTCTTTCCATGTATCTCTTACAAGAATGTAACAACTACGTTTATACTTAGTATGTTTTCATTCGTATGCAGTATTTCCTTACTATTTTCTTTTTTAAAGTACGCAAGAATAAATGCACGCACACAAGCTCGCGCTCGCACACGCACACACACACACACACACACACAAACACACACACACACACACACACGCATGCACATACACATATCACACACACAGAAACGCGCACACACACACACACGCACACACACACAAACACACACACACACACACACACACACACACACACACACACAAGCATGCACGCACGGACTCACGCATGCACGCTTGTCCACACACGTTTTCCAAATAAGTAATAAAACAAAAAAATGCACACCAAAGTTATATAACGTATTTTCGCGTTTGTTAAACGTGTATGGGATGAACTATGCAACAAACTAATTTAGAAGCTCCACAAAGACGAAAAATCACAATTTTCCTAGGCTTTGTAAGCATCGTCAGACATTTTGGTTGCATGCACTCATTTCCAGGATATTCTGGGGGAAAAAAGTCATGAAACAGGACTCTGCCGGCACTAGGCTGTTCACATTTCTAAAGTTGATACATCTTAACAACATAAAGAGTATCCTGTCACAACCGAAATAGAAAAAAGGAACACTGTGATAGTTCTACAACCCATCTAAAGCAATTTCCAAGCACACAGAAACAGAAGGATCACATTCGCAATCAAAACGGATAACGTAGTTCAACAGCCTCATCTTTCCATACGAACAGTATCACGTCACCTCAAAGACAAACACAATAAAAACCGCTGGCGCTGAACCTCCAGGTTTTGGCATTAAAAAAAGAAAAGAAAAAAGAAAATCGGATTCGAACCCGCAACCTCTCGAGAAAAGAGAGGGGAAAAACACACACACACAAAAACACAAAAAAACCAGGTCGGGTTCGAACCCACAACCTCTCGAAAAAAGAGAGAGAAAAAAAGTTTCAGCGCAGAATCGAACCTGGTCACGCATGACCAAGAGTCCAACGCTCTACCAAATATGCCATTGGAGAACTGGTATGACTCAGTGTTTGTAAAGCATTTATAACGTTCTTTTCCGTAAACCACCTTGGTTTGTATTTTGCACTATAAATTGTAGAAAAATGGATGATAGTTCATGAAATTTGAGTGGTCTTGTACATTTTAGGATACTCAAGGTCTATTTCTGCCAAGTTTAATATCGATTCACTGCCATTAAATGGCCACGCATTTCGCCATTCCATCAACTGACATTTTAGGGGGGGGGGGGGGTTTCGAGTTTACGATCTAAATAAATTACTTTCTTTTCAAACCTCGATTTTGAAAATTTGATATATTCAATCGGACCTAACTTCCAGTAAGTGTGCAAAATGTCAAGGAAATCCGTTCAGTAGTTTTTGAGATATCAGCTGTTAAGTCGGGACTGACAGACAGACATACAGATAAAATTACGTCACGTTATTCGCCGTCAAATGATCACGTCACACATTTTGCATTTCGCCATTCCGTCAACTGACATTTTAGGGGGGTGTTTTCGAGTTTACGACCTTAAAAAATCACTTTATTTTCAATCCTCGATTCTGAAAATTTGATACATTCAATCGGACCTAACTTCTAGTAAGTGTGCAAAATGTCAAG